>PVIH01000763.1:0-299210 GCA_004025045.1 Sigmodon hispidus
AGGGATGGAAAAAAAAAATTCAGAGGGAAAGATGAACACAAAGAAAATATAGGTGTAGCAATCTTATTTGTATGTCTACCCTTGATAAGCCATGCTTATCATTCTTATCCTCTATATAGTTATTGTTAACTCTTCCACATTTTAAATTCTTTTTACTGTGTTTTTTTTTTTAATAAATACAAAATAAAGGAAAAAAAATATAAAAAAAAAAAAAAAGAAATTAACTTGTGGATTGGCCTGTCATTGAGCTGGGTGTGGTTTTTTTAAGGAACCATTTTCACATTTTTCTTCTCTCATGCATCAAATAGGTATTGTGTTCATTTTTTATATATTGGGTTTTTAAATTAAATTGTAGTGAATCAACTTTGACCTCTTTTTAAAATGTTGTTGGTTTGATGAAATGCCTAATGGATATGTTTCCACAAAGGCTGAGATTTTTTTTTTTTTTTTTTAGTATCATTCAGCTGCATAAGACAGAAACAGTCTATACACAAAACCAGTAAAGCAACAAGCCATGCAAGGAATGGCAGGTTCAGAGGAGACAGGAGAGTAAGATGCTGCACAGGCCAGAAGGCTTGATGGCGGAGCGGGGCTAAGAGAGCAGGAGCATGTATTTGTGTGTGTGTGTGTTATATCTATATTTTTTTAGATTATAATATAATTATGTCATTTGTCCTTCCCCTTTCCTTCCTGAAAACTCTCCTATGTGCTCCTCCTTACTGTCTTTCAAATTCATGGGCTCTTTAATTGTTGCATGCATATGTGTGTATATGTGCACACACACTTTCCTAAATCTATCCTGATCACTGCATATAATGTTACTTGTAAGTATGTTTTCAGGGCTGACCAGTCCATGTTGGAAAACCAGTTGACATATCCTCCTTACACTGACTGTTTCTGCCCCTTTAAGTAACCCTTAGTTGCCTGTAGTTTTCTGTTAGTATTGAGGCCTCATGGGCTTCTCTCTGTTCACTTTGTCATGTCCACCGGAGTCATCCTTGTTCAGCTCACATTTGGGCAGTCATGTTGGTGAGACTTTATGGTGTAGCTTCTGTTTTTACTAGGAAACACAATCTCAGAGGGAACTCGCGGATCCTCTGGCTCTTACCATTTTTCAGAGGCTTAGGTAGAGGAGTGTTCTGTAGATGTATCCACCGGGACTGAGATTCACAACTCTGCATTTTGATTGGCTGTGGTTTACTTCAATGGTCTCTATCTGTTGCACAGAAAAAAATTAGGACATCTTTTGAAAAAAAAAAAGGCACATATATCATAGCGTGACACTAGGAAGGTTCAGGGCTGGTCCAAGAGACTCAGACAAGAGTTTGAGTAGAACAAGAGGTGACATTAGAACCACCCTATAAGGTCCATAAGATATGTGGCATCAGAACTCATGTTCAATGTCTACTTACAAACAGAATTTAAAAAGCAAGTGGCAAATTGAGAGAGTAGAAAAACAGTAAATGCAATAGATTGAGAATAGGGCTCAGTTCTTTGCCTTCTGTCCATCAGTCGGATATTGGGTAGCACCAAAAACACACATCTTCGCACTTCTGACAAACAACCTAGGAAGGGTATCTTTCTCTGTCAGAAAGAGAAATCATTCTTTGAATAAGAAAAGCAGTATTAGATCATTAGATTGTCATGGAAATGGTTTTGCTGTGAATTGGCAGATTTATAAGTCTTCACTTAACATATTTATGACCGATAGGGAAGACAATCAAAGTGGATGTATATCTTCATGACTTTGAGTCAAATTCAAAAGTCATTTTGGTGGCTTGAGTTAGCAGTCTATTGGTGTGCTATTCAAGAGATGTAAACAAAGGCTATGTTTATCACTTAATGTTTTAGATAGAATAAAAATGCCTAATCTTATGAAAGGCCATCATGAGGCTATCTTCCTGTGCTCCAACTATTACACCAAGCTTTATGTTCTTAAATGAAAAATCTCCACTTCATTATTTCATGTCTGTAAGGAAATTTATATTTTTATGTTTTTTATGGAATAATACCCATTGAAACAGATTAGAAGCCTTTTTTACAATCAGCCCACACAAGGTTCACATTCCAGCTTGAAATACTTATATTTCCCTCTCTCTCCTATGCTGTCGCAAGAGGAAAATATTCCTGAGAGAAAAGTCCAATCTGAGGAAAACCATTGTCTGTGAGTATGTCTGCCGATGGATAGAGAGTGAGAAGAGGCAGGGGACACATGATGATGTAGATGCAGCCTGAGGAAGAAAGGCATTGAGTCAGAGCACTATTAACAAGAGAGATGATTTTTCAAACTAGATTCTTGAGGCACCCCTAAAATTACCACAGTGTTGAATAATAAGAGCAGTTAGGAGATTTTCTTCAGAGTCTTTGTACCTTCTGTTTCGTGATCATTTGCTCTTGTGACTCATTCACATTTCCTCTCTCCCAGCATCACACAAAAAACAGAATGATGAATATGTTCATATAAATGCATATGTTAGAGAGAATAAGGGACCATCATCAGACAACTTATGTTAATTATTTTCTCCAAAATAAGGAACAAATAGAAAATGTCCCCAACTTAAAGAAACAGAAAACTTCAACCCAAGGGTTTTTACAAGGGAACAAAACATAGGGCTAAATTTTGCTTATGCGAACAATCTCCCTAAGGCTGCAGACACTGCTGTAGCAGCTTGGATAGGGAATTAGAAAGAAACAAGAAGGCCTAAAACAATGGCATGACCTAAGGGCCTGAATAGCAATCAGCTCCCTCTCTTCTCTGTAGACAGAACCTATAACTAGCTGAGAGGCTATCTATCTCTGAACAAATTCACCACAAAAATACCATGAGAATACCTCCTTTGAAAGAAATTAAACAGACTGTAAACCAACTAGTGAAGAATTAGGAAAAGTGGTCCATGTTATACAAGACAAAATAAAGACAATTTAGGTTCTGATGATCCACCTTCCCTACCCCTAAATTCAGTGATTGGCTCCTAACTGTAAAACAATGAGAACAGATGTTGTCAGCCAGGAAGCCTCACTCCTCATCTAAAGAGCTAGCATAGGCATCATTCTCCACTCATAATGTGGACTGACAACCAAGGTTTATCAGATGTATCTTCAGAACCTCCAGCATGAATGGCACCACACACTCAATCATAGAACTCGGAAAAATCAAGCTGGTATGATCTGAAGGCCTCCACACTGATGGATAGTTCTTGTGGTTTCAGAAGGGTCCATGCAAGCTGTGGAAGTAGGAGATGTTATCAGTAGTCTTACCCTGCTATAAATTTTACAAATCACAGTAACAACTATCCTGGCAAGATATACCTAATAATGTGATAGTGGCATTAATATCAAGAATAACCAACTGTAGTCTTATTGGACTTAAGGTCTGCCAAATTGGGAGGGAGGCTCATGCTTAGTTCTGTAAACCTATCCATGCACTAGGGCCTGAGGTTTTATAGATCCTAGAGGAGAACCAGCTACCACCATTTTACTAAACAGAAAGTCTTCATTAAAGAACCTTCTTTTTGCAGCAATTGAGGCTATTATGTAGAAGCACAACTGGTTAAAATATAATGTGGCAGATCTAGTTCCAAATGGGTCATCTATAACACAACCCCTACTGCCAAGGATTAGGAAATAGTCTGAGAAAGGGAGCAGAAAAATTATAAGAGCCAGAAGACTGTTGTAAAAGAATGTCATTAGGCCATGACTGAGATATTGTACCCAAATCTCAACAGCTATGGTTGCCTGTACAAGACATGCAGAGAGCATGCCAGCCAACATTCTAGAATAGTTGGGAAAGGACCCACTCATAACCAAAGAGCTCTTGGAATTCCACAGCTGCTGAAAGAATGAAAGTTCATTTTCTCTAAGGGCAAGCCCCCTAAGAGATTCCTCATGTCCAAATGATCAGCTTTGCACCCAAATCCATAGAGCAACACAAACTGAACCCATATAATTATAGAAGAAGAGGATATGGGGGAAGAAAAAGGTGGGGGAATCACTGGAAGGGGAGGAAGAGGAATGTAATCAGAATACAGTGTTCTCATGTATAAAATTTCTTCAAAAATTTAAAATTAACTTAAAAGTATTCCATCATGAATGAAAAGAGAAAATTAAACATATATAAAAATGAACAGAGAGGAAACAGAGATAGTGCAGGAATAAAACATAACTTAATATTTTCCTAGGAAAGATTTGAGGAAATTCTACCTCTATAAACAATAAACCAAAAATGATTTTAAAATATGAATCAGGCACAGAATGACAAATATATATATAAATATATATACATATAAGGAGCTGAAGAGGTAGCTCAGTGGTTAAGAGCACTGTCTGCTCTTTCAGAGAATCCTGATTCCTTGCACCCACCTGAGGGCTTCAAAACTCTCTGTAGCACCAGTTCCAGAAGATGAGACACTCTCTTCTGGCCTTTGCAGGTACCAGGCCACACATGGTACACAGACATACATGCAAGCAAAACACCCAATCAATAAAAATAAAACAGTTAACGTTTTTCAAAGAAAGGAGATAAAGGCAAGTTACAGACCAATAATCAGTCATAAAAAGAGAATTAAAGAAGACATTTAAAATGTTTCCAGAAAGAAAAAGGACGAAGAACAAAAGGAGAATGTCATGTACAGATATAACAAGATAAACTATTTCCGACATGACCCTGGTCTGCTAGCAAAGGTCTAGAATCTTAGAGGGATGAAGTAGAATGTGTGTTCCAGGTGAGCCTAAACCATCTAGTGAGAGCCCATCTCAAAATAAATTGTTGATAAAAGGGCCAGGAACATAGCTCAGTAGCCTAGTAATGGCCGGCATGTGCAAGGCCCCACCTCAGTGTCCAGTATGAAGGAGAAGCATGAGCCTTAAGCCTTCTTTTTTTTTTTTTTTTGCCTTAAGTCTTCTAACAACAACAGTTACACTTATCCCACTTACTCCTTATGTGTAGATGGCATAAGTCATGTCCTCACAAAGTATCCCAAAGTGGGAAAAGAATCCAGTTAAATCCAGTTCTATTTTCTCTTGGAAAAGAGGTGTTTTGGGATATGCTGAGTGGTTTTGTTCTAACTAAGCACTGGTAGCTGAGAGACAGGAGCTTTCCTCCCTCTAATACTACACCCGCTATTCCATTTTGTAAAATCAGGCAGACAGTGTTTTGCCTGGTTCCTTTTAATTACGCACCATTGATTATACACTCGCTAAGACATTAAAATTGCAAAGTAGGCAAAGAGTAATCTCTGCTTCCTGAGCCTCTTGTTCTAATTCTTTTCCTTAACTTCTGGTGGAGACTGGTTTTCCTTCCTATCCTCTGCGGTCAGCGTGAAGGGCCTCAGTGTCCTCTGGTGTCAAGACCCATTTCATCCTCTCATTTAAGGCTGCACAACGTCAGAGCAATGGAAAAGGAAGGGGAACCCCATCTACTAAGCACACACTAGACTTCCATATTGCTATACTTTAGATTGCAAATGCCCCTGGAGGTGCATGTGCTAATGGTTAATCTCCATCTTAGCACTGTTGGGAGGTGGTGGAAATCTTGACAGGTAGGAGGATTTAGGTCACTTGGCGGGGAGGGTGCATCCTTGAAGAGGATGCTGAGAAATGGGTCTCTCCCCTCTCTCTTCCCATTCCAGATGTGAGGTGAGCAGCTTGGCTTACTGCTCTGCCTCAAAAGAAAAGGAACCCCAATCATAAATGGGACCTTCACCACTGTGACCCAAAATATACTCTTTCTCCTTAAGGCCAATCAGCGCAGCTCTTTTGCTAACATTCATACTGTGAGTCCCTTGTTACTTCCACTTTGATGAGCCATCATGTCAACATTGAAACTGCCATTATCTGTTTTGAAGACCTGTGATTGGCTGGTTTATCTAGATGTCTCCTTTGTTCATTTCATTATCATTTCTCCCACTGGGGAGAAAAAGAATGTATTTTGTAAGAAAATCCTACGATTTGCTGCAATGCATAGCAAGATTGAGGAGCTTTATACATATCCCTGTGTCCCATGGGATTAAAGCACAATGATGGGAGAACATGTAAATCACAACACCTGGAAGACCTGCAGGCCAATGGTTCAAGAGCAGCTGCCTCCCCTCTATCCCTTACCCCCCACCCCTGCCTGTGCTCACAATCCAAAAACATGATCAAAGAAGCGAAAATGGGAGGGGGTAACTTGATGTGTTGAGTAGGTAGACTTAAACAAAATTGAAAATTAAGATTCAGGACTTCTGACTATAGCATGAAAGACAATTAAAATAATGGTGCAAATAATGAAAGAAGGACATTGCCAAATGTGCCTGACTTTGAGCAGGGCCCACTTAACCAACACAGCGTCAATTGCCCCAGGCACAGTGCTGGATATGTAACCCTTTGTATTTACCATAGCTCGACACTGGTCTGCAGAATTCTAGCTTGGTTTTGCTTGTTTGTTTTAGCTTTTTTTAAAACCACATTTGTTCTTTAAGAAATTGTGAGAAGAACTGGTTTGATGACCTAGGGAATCATTATTAAAATCCCCAAACATTTGGCCATAAGAACAATGGGAATCTTAGAAGTTCTAAACACTAAGTTTATCATTATTGACTTATGTGTTGCTCCTCTTTCTGAAAAGACAAATCTATCCATAGTCAATGTTAGGATTTTCTAAGCTGATAAAAATGTGAGAAAAGGCTCATCCTGTAGGTACTGAAGCTTTTGAAAGACTTGGGTCAGAATGAAGAGATCTGTTACTTGGCAGATAAAATCAACCTGCCTTACCTATAAACCTAGGCAAGTAGGTATAAATTCAAAACCTGTTTTACGTAACACATCTAGCCAATTTTGTAATTTCTTACAGGTTATCCTTCTGAAGTTTAATGCTATGCAGGGCAGGAAGCTTATCTCTTCATAAAAACCTTTAGATTGAGAATAAAGGGCCTCGCTGGTAGAAATAGATCTATAGGGTTGGCTTTTGAAGGTTATCCCTGGTCCTCTGTCCCTTCCATCTTCTCTTAGAGTAGCCTCTGCCACAGTGTCCCCACTGCAGTGAGGTTTGCCTCACGAAAGTTCTAGAATCAACAGAACCAAGGACTCTAGACCTAAAGCTTCAAAGCTATGAGCTGAGAGAGAGAGGGGGGAAAAGAGAGAGAAAGGGAGAGGGAAGGAGAGGGGGGAGAGGGAGAGAGAAAGAGAGACAGAGAGGGAGAGAGAGAGGAAGAGAAAAAGAGAGAAAGGGAGAGAGAGGGAGGGGGTAAAGGGAGAGAGAGAAAGGAAGGAAGAAGGAAAAGAAAGAAAGAAAGTAAGTTGGGTTTCTTTCTTCAATTGTTAGGTATTTTGTTTGACACAACCACATAAATTCTGACTAGTACAATTAGTATGAGGATATTTCTACACACGTTTTACATGTCTACTTTTGAGAAGTGTCTCCAGGGCTATGTCTTCTATTTTAATTGTGTTGTTATTGTGAATTTTTGTTGTTGAGTTATTTAAGTTCCTCACATAGTCTAGATGTTACCACTTAGTCATATGCATAACTGCAAATATTTTCTCCTACTCTGTAGATTGCTTCCTCACAGTTTCCTTTGCTACACAGACACTCCTTTAGCTTGATGAGATCATAGTTCTATTTCTTTGTCTGTTGTGCATTCAAAATCTTACGCCCCACCTCAATCATTTTGTCTTTCAATGCCATAATGATTTTGAGTTTTCCATGATCCTTTCTTATAGTAGTTTTATGGTCTCAAATATTATATTTAAACTCACCATCTATTTTGAGTTTACTTCTATGTATGATGAAAGACAGAGGTCAGGTTTCATTCTTCTGCATGTGAATATTCAAATTCCCTAGTACACTTTATTAAAAAGACTAGTTAACCTCTCCACAACACCTATTATTGGTAGTGTTGCCAAATATCAGTGTGATTTATGTTCTACTGGCCATTGTGTTTGTTTTTATGCTTATGGTAACTTTGTGATATGTATTAATATGACATAGTATAATACTTTCTGATTTGCTTTTGTTTTATTGTCAAGATTCTGTTGCTATTTTGGGGTTTTATTTAATTAACAATGCCTTCTTAGTTTTATAAAGAATATAATTGGTGTTTTGCTAGGAATTACATTGACTCTAAGTCAATTCATTGAGTAGTATGGATTGATAACACTGTGAATTCTTCAAATACACAGATATGAAATGTTCTGTGTGTGTGTGTGTGTGTCTGTCTGTCTGTTTTCTGTGTTATTGACAATATGAAAAGGCACTCTCTCACTGAGTTGTATCAACACCTTTGTTTTTAGACAGTCTCACAAAGTTGCCCAGGCTAGACTAAATCATCCAAGCTGATGAACACTGAATTTGCTATCCTTCTGCCTTAATGTTCAGAGAATCTGGCATCAGAGGGCTGCACTAACAGCCCCAGTTTCCAATTTATTTTATAAATAATTTGTATCTTTGATTTCATAAGTTTGTTTTATCACTTTGATGAACCTCATACCTAAGTTTTCATGTGTAACTAGTAGAATTGAGTTAAGTTCTATTTTCAGATGAAGCTTTCTCTTCAGATAATTTATTATTATTGTACAAAAATGTTATGAATTTCTATATGTTGATGTTGTATCATAAAAGTATCTAATGATCCTTTGTATTTCTGTAATGTCAGTTAAAATATCTTTTTATTTGCTGTCTGACTTTATTGGATCTTATTTTTCTAGTCAAAGTATTTGTCAATTATATTGAACTTTTTTTCTTGTGTGTGTGCATGCATGCATGAATTTCTTCATTTGAAAATACAGCTCTTTATTTTGTGGGGTTTTTTTGCTTTTAGTATCTTTTATTTATTTCTCCTCTGAGATTTATTTTTCCTTCTATTTATTTTTTAATTTATTATGTTTCTTACCCTTAAGTTGCAAGCTACATTATAATTTTATAAAGCTACTATTTTCTATGTGGTTGATATAGTCAACACACACACATATATATATATATATTTGAGTGAGTGTGTATCCATTTAATTTGGGTGAAATATACATATATATGGAGAGATGTGTGTAAAATATATGTGTACTAAGACACAAGCATATGAGTAGCACAAACTGAAATTAGTTTTATATTTTTTATAAAGATATGAAGTTGGCAGGGGACATAGAAGGAAATACGGGGAGGGTAAATGTGATCATATTTCACTGTATACAATACATGTACAAAGCTCTCAAATAATAAAATAATTTAAAAGAACTTTGTGATTACATCAGGTCCTAGATAATCAAGTATATTGTCCTTTAAGATCTACTGGTTGCCAACTTTAATTGGACCCACAGCACCAGCTACTTTACTGTGGGACATGGCAATTCCACATATGGTAGGGATTAGGACAGTGGCACTTTCGGTTTCCTGTGCAACACTAAGATCAACAGAGTGCTTGCTTCTCTGAAGTCTAATGACACTTTGTACAACAGAAGACTTGTTCCAATATGTTGTTTTGTTTGATGCTCATTCGACCCGATGCACTAGAAAAGGTAACTGTCATTGGATCTATTTAGAGAAGGACCCACTTTAGAGAAGGGGGATCTAGAACTAAGAGAGAGGGTGCATCTTCTCTCTGGAGAAAGTTACTAAGTGACACCCAGGTGTTTTATTCCTAGCCAAGATCTCCTCTGTAAACCTTAGTCCAGCTGTTAATCCACCCCATGTTTTATCATCTAATATTTCCCATGTTGTTCACAAGAAGATTATGAAAGTCATTGCCAGACACATACTTCTATATGTCAACTAATCAAAACAGGTCTTGAAAATAAATTATTCAACATCTCCTTGGGAAAGGCATGCTAAAGGCTGTTTTTCTTTTCTTTTTAAGAATATAAAAGTTACTAAAATGCTAGGCTAGCTTGTGAGAGCTTAACCATTGTTTTACTGGCCTGTAGATTTTGCAACACACTTACTTTATGCATTTGGATAATATTCTCTTCACAGTTCATCAGCTAACCATAGATGAATCTTTCTTTCATTGACCAACACAACAGCCAAGACATAACTATTTTAGGTGGTTGATAGTGACCAAGATTCAAGCCTAACATGAGAAATCTCTTTTCTTTGGTGTCACTGTTTTTGGCATATCAGCTTATTTTTAAAAATTTCATATTCCTTCTGATTCTTGAAAAACTTCCCTTTCTTGACTTCTTTGCTGTCTTATGTCTTCTAACATATCCTAGAAATCTTCAGCCAATTTAGTAGGCAGGAGCATGTACTTAATGTGTGTTCTCACCTCATCAAGAAAAGAGACTAGATTGCATTCAAAGCAAGCAAAATTGTGTGCCCAAGAGCCCCAGGTAGGAAGCCACAGCTATGATAACCACAGTAGTATTGTCAATGAATATTGAAGGCACTGGCCGAGGCAGAGTACATCTTGGTGGGGTTTCCATCATTACTTACATCATTCACAATCTCCCATTCTCAATGCTTGTCTGAACTCCTGACTCTGTATCCTGTGTCTCTTTTTTTGTTTCTCTGTTCACTGATTCTGAGCATGAGCACCTCCTAAATTTCTGTCATCTTTTCTTGGTGTGTTCTGTTTCCAAGGTCTTGTCTTTTCTCATTTCAAATACATTTCATATGCAGATAATTCCCAATCTGTATATGCCGCCTAGTCTTTCTCCTTTGATCTGGTCCTCAGACATCTGACTCCCCAGACCTTCTCCTGTTCTTTAACTCTTCACATATCCAACACAGATGTCTTCACTGACCCAGCATCCCTCCTCTTACAGTTTAGAATCTTTGTCTCACCCTCCTCCCCCCTCCCTCCCTGTAATAATTGCTCCCTGAATGGAAGGCTGTCACTTCCTCTTTACCTCCATGATTCTTCCTTCATTCTTGTCATTACCCCTGTTCAAAAATCCTAGCTTAAAAACTTATTATATGCTGCGTGATTGCAATAACCTAACTCAGTGATTCCCAGCCCTGACTGCACATTAGAATCACCTGGGGGAGCTTTAAAGAAATCTTATACCCAGTCTTAGCCTCGGAGCTTCTGATTAAATGGGACTGAGGTGGAGCCCTGACACTGGCATTTAAAACACACAGAACAAATCAAAAAATAAAACTCAAAACACTCCTCCACTGATTCTGTACACCACTGAGTTTGAAAACTATGTAATGAGGTTCACTTTCAATTTACCCCGCATGTTTAATCTGTTTTAACAATTAGATTATGATTTTAAACAGTTCCTTCTTCATACACTCACCCATGCAAAATTTAATTTGTTACTGCCTCTGTGGTAATTTTCAAGCTCATTAGCTTAGTTCTGCCGCTTCTCATAATCTGACCCCAGCCCATCCTATCAGCATGATTCAGTGGTTCACTAACATTTCATTTCACTTACCGAATCTACCTCGTCATCTCCCACCTCCCTGAAGTCTTGACCTCCCTTCTGTACCCATTTCTGTGCACTTAGAATCTGAGTAACATGCTCATGCTCTAGGCCCAGGTTTCTCTTCGTTCGGTTACCACTTCACACATTTCCCTCAAAGCCAAGGCGTTATCAGTTTGTGCCAGGCTGCATGGTTCACACAGCCTCATAAAGGATCCGAGTTTGTAGCTGCTGAACAGGTTCAAATCCTGCTTCTTCTGGTTTTTGCTGCAGGGTTTTGAGGTGTTGAGATGGGGCTCCTCCCTGAGCTGTGTTTCTACAACATCTGTTCAAAGCCTGAGGTGATGATACCAACCTCCAAGAAATTCCTGAGATGTCTGAGTGAACTTCTCTGTGGAAAATACCTAGTCCACAGGAAGTGATGGAGAAATGTCAACTACATGCCTGCTTTTAGAGTCATTCCTGTACACGTGTGCTGTAACCCCAAATGTATTACATGACATTGTAGCACTTGACAGGATCCTGAGCTATTCCATAGAAAGTACTTAACCTACCTATTAAATGAGTAATTTGATAAGTGATTCTAAATACACCAAATAAAATGTAGGTAACTGTGACTTAGCTTGGCTGGGCCACCCATTGGGAATAGAAGGCTTTAAAGAAATTGTAGTCAAAAGCTATTGTACAGCCTCAGAAAGAGATGGGGAAAAAGCACCTTGCAACCTTTTTAAATGTTTGTGATTCTCTAGATATAGCTCAAGTATTCATTTTTAAGGTTCCACGGATCTCTGGGGATTCTGCTAAATGTATTTGTATATCCCCTCATAAATGATCTTAACACATTCACAGCCATACTATTTGGAATGAGTTCTTTTGAGGTTAATTTTCTGGTTTTGTCATCATTGTTGCTTTTCCTTCTGGAGCAAGAACAATGTTGGTGAGTGGTGCCTATCTTGTTTGAATGTGTCTCTAATTAAGCTTCATGCAGACACATCCCTGATGGCGTCACATGAAAGGTATTCAGATTGTATTACTTCACTCATTCTAGAGATCAGCATGTCAACTTTTTTCCTGGGGCTCCAGGTTGAAGAAAATTTTCTTTTTCTGTATATTTTTTATAAAGATCTTTTTCTTATTCTTTCTTCTCCTCCTAATCTACAAAAGAAGGGGGTTCTCATTCAACAAAACAGATATCCATATGTCTTAATAAGGGTTACTATTGCTGTAATGAAACACCATAACCAAAAACAAATTGGGGAGGAAATGGTTTATTTGGCTTACACTTCTACATCACTGTTCATCATCAAAGGAAGTCAGAACAGGAACTCAAGCAGGACAAGAACCTGGAGGCAGGAGCTAATGCAGAAGCCATGAAGAAATGCTGCTTACTGGTTTGCTTCTTGTGGTTTGCTCAGCCTTTTTTCTTAGAACCCAAGACCAAGCCCAGGGTGGCCTCACACACTGCTGTATAGGCTGGGCCATCCCACACCAACTGTGCTAATTAAGAAAATGCTCAACAGGCTTGCCTACAGCGTAATCTTATGAAGGCCTTTTCCCAACTGTAGCTCTCTCCTCTCAGATGTTTTAGCTTATGTCAAGTTCATATAAAACTGGCCAGCACAGCAAGTTAGGTAGAAGAGGCAAAAAGTCTCTCTCTCTCTCTCTCTCTCTCTCTCTCTCTCTCTCTCTCTCTCTCTCTCTCTCTCTCCCACACACACACACACACACACACACACACACACACACACACACACACACACACACACACACACACTGAGGGAAATAACTTGGGAAGACCCAGTGAGAAATTAGCCATTAAGAAAAGCCTCAAGAAAATCCACCCAAATTGCACTTTGATCTTGGACCTCAGAAACTGTAAGAGAACAAAATTTCTGTCAAGTCCTCCAGCATTGAGAAGACATTGAGTCGAAGCACTCTAATATATGCACACTAAATGCAAATTTTTAATAGCCTGGTTTTCTGACAGGAAAATACTGGTTTTCTTCCCTGTTCTTCTTTTAGTCACTCACTGCAATTGATGTTCTCTTGGCCGCCATGATGTTGTGCCTGCTAGCCTAAGACTTCACTGTTAAAACTTCCTCAATCCCTTATATGAACTTCTCTCTAAAATTCAGAGGACAGCCAGGACACAGCTATCCACAATTTGTCTGAATCATATTTCCCAGATAACTCATCCCATACTCCTTATCATCCTCAATGGAATTATGTATTTAAAAACTTAAAAAAAATTTTGTCTTTATTATTGTTGGTACGTACTTGCCATTGTATATGTATGGAGATCAGAATACAAATTGGTGAAGCCAGTTCTTGCCTCCCAACTTTACATGGCTTCTTAGGATCAAACTCATTTCATCTGGTTTGTGGGGCTAATGTCTTTATCCACTAATCTATCCACTTAAAAAACTTTCTTAAAGAGTTTTAATATATACATGTAAATGCTATGGTTAAATACTAGTTATTTTGAATAGTGTAATTTCTTAAAAAGGAAATAATACTTTTATGTCATCTATAGACTGCCTCTTCTTTTTTCTAAGTCAATATTGCATTAATATTGAGAGAAAGATACATATAGAGGTTGACACTGATATTTTAATATTAAGTCTTTATATATTCTTCTTGTATTGTTGATGAATGTCAAAACGACTCACATACCCTGGCACACTAAATCCTCAGAAGCACATATATTAAGGAGATCCATTGTCCTGATTGCACAAAGACACTGGAATGCAGAGAAGCCCAGGGGCCTTGAAATAGGGCTGAGCTACACCCGACACATGTGGGCACCATCCCCTCTCTGTCTCTGCTGAAGACTAAGCTGTGAAAGTCTGTGCCAACCACAGCCTTTGTTTAGTTTCTTGATAACTTCTTTGAAGTCAGGTGTTTAGGTGGCAGGTTCTCTTTTATAAACATAACACAAAACTCTCTCACAGACTGAAACTTAAAGTGGACCACAGTGAGAGCCATACAAGAGCCTTGATCACAACACAAGGTCCCTACTCCCAAGTGAGCTCTGCAGCCTCTCCAATAAAATTATCTTCTGATTGTTTTAAGTTATGTGTGTGTGTGTGTGTGTGTGTGTGTGCGCACGTGCCTTGGTGTTGGTATGTTGACATGCGACCTCTGAGGACAGAAATGCTATATCTACTGGAGCTAGAATTACAGGAAGTTGTGAGAGTGTTGATGTAGGTGCTGGGGATAGAACGTGTGTTCTCTGCACAGGTAGTTTGTATAACCACTGAGCAATCTCTTCAGTCCTGTCTTCTGAATGTCTATATGGACCCTTTCATCTGTCAAAACAATTCCAATCATTATCATTAGTCACAGACTCCCTCAGATACTGGTCATATCAATGTAGATGTGCCACAAAGAAATAAGCTCAGAAATTGGAAAAATTCATGTGTCAAGGTTAGATCTTGGTTTCTAACACCCTTCTCCTGTATAAACAGCTGTAGTTCTTTAGAAAGGTGTCAAGTCTCAAGACTGGAAATGAACAAATACAAGATAAACCTGGAGTATCTTGTAATACCAAAAAGTTAAGCTATATTCAAATTGTTTACTCAGAAGCTACAATGATGTAGAGACATTAGGAAGACAAAGCCAACTGGAAAAAAACTCCCAGAAGCTACATCTGCAAGACTCAAGCAGCAAAATAAAGTTTTATTAGTTTACAAATCAAAGAGCAGTATGTGTGTGTATGCATGTATGTATGTGTGTGTATGATGCTGTGCTAATCTAAATAAATAACAAAATTAATAAATGCATGGAGAAAAAGAAAGATTTATTAGGCATGCAAATTCCAAGTATATCTTTAAATACTCCACCCTAAAATAGAGAAAGCCTAATGTCCCTGACTTAAATATAGACTGTGTGAAGTGTCTTACTTCCAAAGGGTGCAGTAATGGAAAGAGGAGAAAATAAAAGCAGTAACTTTGCATTGAAAACCCTGGCAAACACTGTTGCAGCAAGGTGGTCAGTGCCAATAGTAACACCAGTAAAAAGGCATTGACAGTACCCACTGGGAATATGATGTGTTGAGAATGGCTCTTTGTGGTCTTCCTTCCTCCAAACACATCTCCATTATCTGAACCTAATCATGACAGAACTACCAGACACATCTTACCAAGGGATGTTCAACAAAGTATCTAAGGATAAATCATCACAACTGTGAAGGCCATCAGAAAAAAATGAGAGCCTAGAAAACTGTTGCAACCAGGAGGAGCCTAAGAAACCAGGACAAGAGAATGTATTAATAATGTAGTCTCCTGGCAAAGATCAGAAAGGGAAAAAATGGATAATGTTAAAAGCTCCAGAAATCTGAAGTGTGGTCTTTGATTAATCCTTGTGTATCACAATAGGTTAAACAACAAATGCTGTATTTTTAATTTAAGATTCCATTAAATGAAAGTTAAATGTATACTCTTGATGAACTCTGTACTATCTGCATTTTTCTACAAATCCCATGTTATTCTCTAATTAGATTTAAGTCCCACTCAGCAAGAGGGAAATCATCCCTCTTGTATTAGAAACCCAGCCAACTACCCAGGACTAATGAAGTTATGGACCTTGGAGGACAACCCAGTACCACCACTTTTGTAGACAAGCATAATCCCCAACTACATCCAAAATACTTATCTTTATACCCGCATATGAATGTGGCTCTTGTTCCTCATCAAAGAAACTTCTTTTTGTTACAGACAGAGACTATTACTGAAAACCATATGGATTAATAAAAATGCAGAGAACAAGTGAGCCTGTGTTATCCAGTCCCAACTGATATATTTATAATGGAACTGGAACTCTTGTTCCTAAAACCAGGGAAATCATGGGTGATGGGGTGGAAAGACAGTAAGAGCCAGAGGACCAGCAGGTTTGTTGACAAATTGTATTTCCTGGAGCTACATCCATGAAGACTCAACAAGACGGCTGTCTGTAGAGAGCTGCCTGCTGCTGCACCCTAAATATGGTGCTGATTTCCGACCTCCACCCACCATGGTTGAGTGCTCTCTTTTGATAAACAACTCCTTATTTGGCTTGAGCCTGGGGTGTGGTTTGCTGTTGCGTATGTGGACCTATGAGCTGTGCCCACGTGGCTTATTGGGATTGGATGCCCTGAGAGTATTTAGTCATTGGGCAGGGTTTTTCCCAAGGAGAAGAACAAAGAGAGAACAATTGCAAAGGTCCTGAATAAACTGCTGAAAGAAGATCCTGGGTGTTGTGCTTTCCTTGCTGGCAAGGTTGCACGCAACAGCTGTCTACACAAGACCTGAGCAAGAATGGCACCAATAGACGTGCTAACATGGAGGGGAGAAACATCAAGAAGCTTCAACTCCAGACAAAGAACTACAGGCAACTATAAAATAGTGAGAATGAGAGAAACAGTATTCCCCCAGATAGAGCCAACCAGTTGGTTATTCAATACCAAGTGGTTAGCCCTGGAATTATATACATATGAAGAATTATATTATACAAGGAATTATATTTATGTATTATACTTACATAACTTATATTTGTATATTATATTATGCAAAGAATTACATTATACAAAGAATTACCTGGACTGAGCTAGTTATATTTAAGTATACGTATATACACCAACAATTAAAGAAAAAAGGCCATAAATTTGAGAAGGAGCAAGGGGAGTACACGGAAGGGGTTGAAAGGAAGAAAGGGAAGAAAAAATGTGTCATATTTTAATTCCAAAATCATTTTTTAAAAAGTAATTGCAGTGCATTTTTTGCCCCAAGTTGTCTAGAGCTGCAGATCCATGGTAACCTGTACTTCAGCTAACAACTCCCTTGCTTTTATACACTCCTCTAACCCATTTCAGCATGCTCTGGCCTGGATTACTATCTTTTGAAGTCCCTAAAATGGTTGCTTCCTTCTTTGTACATTTATAGTTATTTTATCTTCGATATTAATTATGTCATTAGCTACTTATACACAACAAAAATTCCTATTTATTCTAAACATCCCCACTTGTTTTAATTATCTTTATCTCTCATTTATTAGTATGAGGACTAGCATGGGTGCTACAGTCCAGGGTCAGAGGTTAGAGGACAGCTTTGGGGAATCTGGACTTTCCCTCCAGTGTGGGATCCAGAGATCAAACTTCTAAGTATCTTTGCCTTCTGCCATCTCGCTAGCTAGTGTACCTTTAAGATATTTTTTCAATTATTTGTATATGTATGAGGCTAGGTGCACATGTGAGCAAGTGCCTGAGGACTCCAGCAGCCTTGGATCACTCTTGGAAGTGGAGTTACAAGTGTTCTGTGAGTCAACCAAAATGTGTGTTGGGGATGGAATTCAATTCCTCTTCAGGATCTTTCTTAATCCTGGGCCTCTCTCTACCCTCACCACACACAGTGCATTTTTATTTGCTATTGCTTTCCTGCTCAAACAAGATAACTCCCAGGAGAATTCCTTCCAACTTCACTGAAACCAAGTGCTTGATTGCTATGTGTCTCCAAAATAGAGGGTTAAAATGGCTAAGTACCTAAGGGTTTCCTAGAGTAAACATGAGGAGGTCACAAAAAGGTCCTAGTCCCATAAGAATCCTGCACAAAAGTGACTCTGCTGAGTAAAATGGCAAAGTAAGATAAGCATCCTAGATATTGTTCAGTATAAGGGAGTTGGTATATTTGGGATGTCCTCAAAAAAAAATCTGGTTGTCAAAAATATATCATCTTTCAAACTCAACCTGTCTTGGAATCCCTTCTGTGCTCAGTTGCTGCTCAGGCAACCCCTGCACATGGCAGCTGAACCAACTTATGAAATTTGCTTTCTATGGTGAGGGTGGATATTATGGAGGCTTTTCCTTGTAATATGGGTTATGTCACAAAAGTAATGAAGAACTATTCAACATGCCTTCATCTACAGTCTCCATCAGTCTTACTGATTGACATAACAGAATTTGGGGTAAACCTACACAGAATGATTTACATCTGAGAGTGAAATTTAAAGTATATGTAAACTCTATTTTCATTAAAAAAAAAAAAAAACTTACTTCTGAATCATGCCTTGGTTTACAGGTAAATTCAAGAAGGAGTCAATAGCGGTAAGCAACAATGAGAATGCAATAGTGGCATGACGTTAGCAATGCCCTTGTTATCCACAGGAAAGTTTATGCTGTCTTCAAAATTTACTCAAAAATCATATATTTGAGAATATAATATATTTCAATAAATGTACATATTTTATAGTAATAAAATACTGCTAACTAAAATATCTATTATCTCAAGTATTTATCATAACTCTACTGAAAACATTCAAAATTTTCTCTGATTATTTTATTTTAAACTATGTAATACATTAACTATAATCAATCCTTAGTGTAACAGAATATATTAACCATTTCTTCCCATCTAATTAGAACTTGGTACCCACTGCCAAACTTCTACTTATCCCTCTATATACTTCCAAGTCTCTGGTGACCATTATTATAGTTTCTACTTTTAAAAGATTTCACTTTTTAAATTATTTATGTGTGCACATGCATGTTTGTGCAAGTGTGTGTGTGTGTGTGTGTGTGTGAAAGAGAGAGAGAGAGAGAGAGAGAGAGAGAGAGAGAGTTTGTGAACATGACTGCAGTTGTCTATGGAGGCCAGAGGGGAGTTCAGATCTCCCTGGATGTGGAGTTATAGACAGTTGAGTCCTGGAAACCAAACTAAGGTCTTCTGCAAGAGCAGCAAATACTCTGAAAGGGTGAGCCAATTTTTCAGCTAACGTCTTTTGACTCCATATCACCTGATATGTGTCTTTCTGTGCTATTTTTTCACTTAATTTGTTAAAGATCTATCATTTACACTGTTGTTACCAACAGCTAGTTTCCCTTTATTGTAGACACACTGTAGCTTCCTCTGCATTTGCGGATGGACACTTAGATTGATTCCAATCCTTATCTGTTATTTTAAAAAATCTATAGTAAGCATAGGTGTGCACATAGCACGTCTGCTTACTGGCATCAGTTCAGAAACTTCATTCAACAATACCTAGTGCTGGGGCCTCCAAATCCTATGGCTGTTTCATTTTTCATTGCTTGAGGAATTACCATGCTAATGTTGAGTGTGGCCACGTTAATTTACCTTCTCACAAACACTGCCTAAAAACCCCCTTTGTCTCATGTGCTCAGTAACATGCTTTACCTTTGGGAGTCCTTCTAACTGGACTGTGGTGATACCAGCTTTGAGTTTTAATATGCATTTCTTTTGTGATTAGTAATCATTAGCCTTTCTTCTGTTCTTCTTAGGCATTCTTCTGTTCTATTCTGAGAAGCATCAATATATAAAGAACTTTGCCCATGGCATAATACACTTTCTTTCTGCCATTAAGCTGTTAGAGTCTCATATATTCTGGATAGTAATCCTTTGCCAGTTATGTAGTTCCCAAATATTTTCACATATTCTGTACATTTTCTCCTCACTTTTGATTATTTCCTTCACCATGTAGACATTTCTTACTTTGATGTAAACTCATTAATAAACTTTTTCTTTGGCTATGTATATTTTGGAAGTGTTATCTTAAAATATTCTTGGCTATCCCAATATCATAAAGCATTTCTCCTACATTTTTATCTAATAATTATATAATTTAGGCCTTATATTATACATTTCAAGCTAATTTTATATATGGTGAGAGATAACCCCTCACTTCATTTTATTGCCTGCATATCCAATATTGCCAGCATCTTTTATAGAGAAACTGTTTTCCTGGTGTGTGCTTTTAGCACCTTTTGATTTCTCTATTTTTTGGTAAAAGTATCTACTTGCACCACTTCTATTCAGCATGGTGTTCCCAGCCAAAGCATGGCAAGACAAGGAAATTAAGCACTTACCCAAAGAAAGGGAAGAGCCAAAATATCTCTATTTGACGATCACATGAGCAATAGGTTAAAATTCAACAATAAAATGGTTAAAATAATTCAGTGACTTCAAACAGTTGCAAGATATTACATTTACATACAGCAGCATTCAGAATTCAGCAGCATTTCTACCTGCAATAACCAGCTCTCTGAAGAAGAAATTGAGAAAATTACTCAAATTTCTTCAAGAAATTGAGTAAATCTGCCTGTGACTCAAAGTTGTAGACAGTTGATAAAACTAGTTCATATTCTAATTAGTACATATTGCAATCTATACATTATTGATAGTGATAAAATGCCAATTTTCCAGGACTTTGATTTATATGAATTGATATTGTGTATGGATATCAGAAGTGTCAATGTGATATTATTCAATAACTAAATTATTTAACATTATTCATATTAAACTATGAATGGCTTTAGGCAAGCTCCTTGGCTATGATGGGTTCTATCCTGATCAGTTCATCATAATGCATCTAATACCCTTAACCCACTTAACCTTATAGCTTAGCACCCTGGAATCTTGTAGGATATGCATTGCTTCCCCTTGTAATGGATTACGCTAATACTGAAATTAACCATTGCCCAGCATCATAAGCTAGTGTTGAACGATATATCATTTTGCTGGGAGAAGAGAAAGAGTCAAAATTGAAAGTACACTTGCCATGGGATTCAAATCATAAAATTATACTGTTTGTACTCTCATAAAATTGAAAAATTTTCAGTCACATCCCAAGTCAGTTACCATCTGCACTTGTTAGCACCTAACTAGAGTATGAAGCTGAAAGAGCCAAGTCAATCCATGGACAACTAACTGGTCAGCAGCTCATTAATACTGAGAAAGGGGTTTTGTACAATAAAATTTAATATTTACTAAAATTCTAAATTCTGTTCAACTCCCTGGTCTCACTATAAAAGCTAAGACCAACTTTTCAAAAATTAAATATGAAGTGTGGTTCACTCCAAAAGCACTGGATCAGGGAGAAGGCGATGAGGTGGGGTCCCCAATAGCTTCATATTGTATTCTGTTTTCCTCTCCTCTGAGCCCCACACTGCAGAGTCAGCTCTCTAATTTGCATATGGTCACAAAGACATGTCACTCCTCTGTTTTCTATGACACAGAACCCACCAAAAGAGATTTCAGTGTCTGATCATTCTCTTTCCTCAGCTCTAACAACATCCAAAGCAAGTTCATCTGCCTTGACCTACCCAGATCTGAAATGTGATACACTGAAAAAGGTAGGCAAAAGTGCTGAGATGGGTCACAGGGAGTGGATCAACAAAACAACACTTGTGCAAATAATTTATTTTTTTAAGTAGATGGGTATATTTGAGGTTATGTCTATGTAATCTGGGCTTCAACCCGGTGTAATGGCAGTGTGTCAACAAGCAAACTCCTGTTTGCAAATGAGCTCAGCCTGACTATAAGAGACAGTTTGTAAAAGTCCTTGTCATCAGCTCTGTGTCATCTCCACTTTGTGGGGAATTCACAGTGGAGTGGGCTTTGTCCTGCTTACCTTATTAACAGAACAAGATGCTGTGTTGCATCTGTGAGCATCCCCAGGAAGCCCCTGGGGCCACAGTCACCTCAGAACAAAACTTCCTTGGGATAGCCATATCCCCCAAGCACTCCAAAAAGTGTTTCTCTTCTATCCCTGCAAACGAGAATGGATCATCAGACACTCCATGGTTCCTTCCTGCACTCAAAGTGTATGAGATGGAGGCCTGGTAGGTGGCAGGCCAAATGATTATATGTAGCAGAAATTCCATACATCTAACTTGAGCCTCCTCTAAGCTCTGCTCAACACTGCAGAACCTAATGCTGTCTTCTGTTTTCATGGTCATGCTAAGTGTTATCTCCCAAAGACAATCTTGGGCATTAGTATTCCTTGGCATTTTGAGGAGGTGGGGGAAGTGGCAGGGTCTAGTTGCTTAGGAAAATCATCCATCGCACATCTCAGGTCTCACACAAAAGCTGAAGAACTCAGCTTGAGGCCCCAGTGATGCAGCATAAATGGGCCTTCCTTATGCACAGCAGAGAGCAGGTCTGTGATCCAAAGGCCCCTATTAGCCTAAGCTGCTTCACTCTTTCCTCTGCACAGAGCTTGTTTTTCTCTCCATTGCTGGCTCTTGCTTCTGCACCTGTAGAGCATACGTGCCCTTCAGACTATTCTTGTCTACATCTGACTTAGATGTTGCTTTGGCCCTCATTGGCCCTATCAGTGTTGCTGCTGGTTTCTCTTACAGACATTGTCTGGCTTCACCTTTGTCCATCAATACTTCCTAGAATGCCACCCACTCAGAGCACCCCTCCATTCTGAATGATTGCCTAAACCAACACTAGTGTTCTTAGATCTCTTGTCTTTTCTGGATTTTTCATTTTCTCCTGGGGGGAAAAAAAAGAGCTGATAATTGTTTTTGGCTACCCAAACAAAGCATTTTTCTTCAAGCTACCTCTGTGTTTAGAGAAATTCCAATGTTTTAGGGTTACATTCTTCTTTTTTTTTTTTCCAGATCTGCCTATTTCCTAATTTATGAACATTATTTCAGCACTAAACACAGGTATAATATTGACACCAGAGGCAAGAATCTTGAAGTCTTCATTGATCCCTTGTAGCAGGAAATCAAAAGTTACCCAGATAAACTCTAATGATGTCAAGCAACTAGATCCAGTCAGGGAGTGGCCAGCTGGGAAGACCCCAAGACAAAGAGATAACTCAGTCCCTTTTGACCTACAGCTATAGATGAAGCTCTGTGGCACTCCCCTGGCACTCCCCTCCTCCTTTCCTTCCCCTCTGAATCTCCTTTATGCCATAAGTGTTTTTAAAATAATAAATACTACCAAATTATATACATGTAACAACTTTATATCATTCGCAATAATCCCTGACATCTGACATGTCTTAGAGAAGTGCATGTGCCACCCTAAGTTAAGAGTAAAGCAGAAAGAATAAGAACAGGTCGGGGAAGATTTCAGGAGAGAGGCAGCCATCAGTACTCAAAAATACACTAATAAACTTTGGGAAATTCTTCACAGTCATATGAAATTGACTAGGAATTATAATGTCTGTCTAGTTTGCAAAGTACTAATTGGCCCAGGACCCTCTGGACGGGTCTACAAACACAACTCCAAAGACCATAACTGAAGAACCCTTGACCTAGAACAAACCACATTTTGAATAATAAATCACGTTGGCTAATAATGGTGTGCCTTGGAGGCTGACAAGATCATACAGCCGGCTAAGATCCAATTGCAGATAGTTCTGTTTGTTTTTCCATCTATCTGTATCTCTCAGGTTTCATTTTTATCCACTTCAGAGATGACCTTTGAACTCTCTTCATATTTTGAGAGTGGAAAGGATCATTAGTTGCCCACTAACCTTTTCCTCTTAGCCTCTGATCAGCTGTCTGTAAAGTGTTGAGAAATAGTGAATAACCAAAAGGAAGTCCCTGGGGAGAGAAGACATAAAGAGGACACTCATCCATATTAGAACTGTGTTTCCCTGTAACATTGCAGGACTCAGGAAAGACTAGAGTGGAGATAAAAGTACACAGTGCAGCCCCACTTTTCTCTCTGTCCCTTTTGCTGTGGGCTGTCCTGAACTCTGCACCTTGCCCTCCACTGTCTGCCCCGCACTGTGAACAGCCATTTAGATGTGTATGTTAGCACCCTGCCCTGCCTATGTCTGTCTGCCATCACTCCCTCTACCAGCTTGGTTACTTCTCATTTGTAGGCTTACACTTGCTTACAGCTTTGAGTACTCTAAGGAGGAGACCATGTAAGAAAATTCTTAATAAAAGGCCTTCCTTCAAATTCTGGATCCACCTTGGCAGGAGAGTCCAAGGTCTAGGTACCTCTTGGCGGATTATGGTCTAAACCTCAAGAGACATCATTTATTTCTTTTTTTTACATGTGGATAGTGTGTGTGTGTGTGTGTGTGTGTGTGTGTGTGTGTGTGTGTAAGTAATGTATGTATGTGGGAAGCCAGGCTATATGAAGAAGTCAGAGGACAATTCTGTGAGGTTAGTTTCCTCTTTCTACCTTTCAGTGAGTACCAGGGAGTGAACGAAGATCGTCAGGCTCATCATACAGCCAACACTTGTACCTACCTACTGAGCCATCTTGCTGTTCAGGAGGCATTTCTTCTTAGCCCCTCCCATTCTTAGCCCAGGCTGGAAGGGTCAGCTCCAGGAAGGCTGGAGAAGACCCTTCAGTATAGGCTAAAGAGAGGGCACCTTCCTGCCCAGGGCTTAGAGTGAGTTGGCTATATTCTTTCCTTAACAGAAAAGTAGAAATATAATTACCCAGACATCAACCTGGTCACATCGTACATTAGAAAACATAACATAAATAACAAACATCTAAAAATATGAAAGGTCTTTGTGGTGATATATTTTATATTTAATGAAATCAGCCCAGAATTTCATAGAGAAGAAACAGACCACAGTCAGTTCTCACCCAGCCAACTTCTCAGACCAAACAGAGTAAATGCTATGTTCAAGAGTCCTCCACCTGGCTTTTTGCTCCTACAGAATACGTGAATCTCTGCCTCATCCTGCCTTAAATATCTTCTCTGCCCAGTTGTTTCACTTCCAGGTTCAACTCTACATCATAATCCTAGAGTTAGGATTAAAGTTGTGAGCTATTACTGTTTGCTTGTTAGTTCATGAATTCACAGAAATACAGAAAGATCTGTCTCCTGAGTGATGTGATTAAAGTTGTAGGTCACCACTCTCAGACTCTTATTGGCTTGACTGTGGGTGATTCTGTTCTCTGATATTCCAGGCTGATTTTATTAAATATATAATATATCACCACAGTTCCTAATGGTAGACATGCGGAATTATTTTTTTATCACAAAGTTAACTATTGAACCAATGGGAACAACTGTAACCTTTTTAAATGAACTTCCAAAAATCTTAGAGTTTCTATGTAGTTATATTTGATTGTTGTTATGTCCAAGCAGGCCACCACTTTCTTTGACATTGAATCATACAGCCAAAGAATAAAATACCACTTTGGAGGAACATGGTGGCAACCCAAGCCACCACCACATGTTCCTCATGTGATTAGGAGGTGTGGCCTTGTTGGAGTAAGTGTGTGGCCTGCTGTGGGATTTGAAGTTTTTAAAGCACACACCAGCACATTGTCACTCTTTCTGCTTGCTGCCTATGGATCAGGGGGTAACACTCATCTACTGCTCCAGCGCCATGTCTAGCCTCTGCCTGCTGCCCCCTGCTCTGAAACTGTAAGGAAGTGTGCCCAATAAAATGTTTTCATTAATAAGAGTTGCCTTGGTCATGGTGTCTCTTCACAGCAATACAACAGTGATAGATACTACCTTATGCTATGAATAGTCCATTCATGTTTATTGTAGGAAACAATTACTATGAATGCTAGTTTGTGAAATAAGTTCTTCTGCTTTAAGATTTGGGGAGTTTTCAATTATTATTTTTTATTTTTGAAACTATAAATTAATTTCCCCATTTCCTCTCTCCATGCTCTCCCACACATCCTGCCTTGTTCTCTTTTAAATTCATAGCTTCTATTTCCATTAATTGCTATTGCATGTATACATGTTCATATGTACATATATATCCCCTACTCAGTCTATATAACGTTATTGTATATATGTTTTCAGGGATGAACATTATTGTAAAACCATTTGATGTGCTCTTTCTTGGAGAAGACTTTTCCTCCAGCTCCTAGCTTTCCTCAATGGCCTGGAGTTCTCTATGTGGCCTTTCCTCTGCCCACTTTGACATATCTACTGCTGCTCATGCTTAGGCAGTTATGTGCTGAGACTTCCTGAGTGTAGCTTCTGAACTAGATCGCTCTCCATAGGCTCACATGCTTAAATCTTGGTTCCCAGTTTGGTGGACTGTTGGGAAGGATTAGGAGGTGTGGCCTTGTTGGAGGATTCCTAGGAGACAAAAATCTCATGCAAATTTCCTGACCCACTGGCTTTTACAATGGATCTGACTTTTAAGCTAATATTTTGTTAATGAAGTATTTATTGAAGTTTTATTGGATTGCATTAAATTTGTAAGTTAATTTGGAAATGCACGTTCATACATAAAGGAAAGGATAGGCATATGCATTTCTTGCAATCTTCTATGTCTAACTTAATACTTTTAAATTGTTTTTTTCTTCTGATGTTTCTCTAGCAATATTGGATAGTCTTTTTCTTTCTTTTTGTGTGACAGTCTAATGTAGCCCATGATGACCTTGAACTCACTAGTATAGCCAAAAATGACATTGAAGTCCTGATCATTATCATTCTGCCTCCACTTAGAAGTTCTGGGACTGTGGTATACACACCTTCACCTGGCTTTGGTGACACTTTTGAATGTCTTTGCTGAGGTAGGGGACACTAGTGAAGTCACCTAGCTGCTATGGAATGTACTACTAGTCAAAAAAAAAATACAGTTTTTTTTCTGCTAGAGTACAAATTCATAGTTCAGCAAAACCATATAAGCTTGTCTTCTGTTTCCTTCATCTCTTCATTTAAATTTCCTTTATGGTCTCATATAAGAACCAACCAGCTGGGCAGTGGTGGCCCATGCCTTTAATCTCAGAACTCCAGAGGCAGAGGCAGGCAGATTTCTGTAAGTTTGAAGCCAGTCTGGAATGCAGAGTGAGTTCCAGAACAGCCAGGTCTACAAAAAGGAATTCCATTTAAAGAAAATAAAAAACAGAAAAGAATTAATCAATCTACCTTTAGGCTATATACAAATAAAGCACTTCTGTCCTTTAGTGAGTTACTGAGTTACATGTGTGTACACATGTGCATATGTGTCTGACATTAGCACACTAAAACTGCAGTGTTATGGACACTCTTGTTTAAGACACAATGAAGTACTCATTTTACATTTAAAAGGCTTGCCAATGTAAATGAATTTTAAAATATTGTGAATAATGATAGACTAGATGGCTCTTAGATATAGCAAAAATCATGGAAAGAATTACTGAAGTCTGAAAAACATTTCTCATTCAACTGCATCATTTTGGGCTAAGGCACAGGGAGGTGAAATGACTTGCCCAGGGCCTCAGGGTTAATTAGTGAAAAAATGAGGACCAGACTCTAAGTCTCCAGGTTCCAGGCAATTTGCTCACATCACTAATGTCCCACTTTCGGATTCCAAGCATCATTAACCTGCTCTTATATGATTCATATTATGAATAAATTTTTATCTACCTCTGACAAATGCAGGAGATTCTAACTTTTATAACTGAAGTTTCAAAGACAGAAAAGACCTCTGACTTCTTCTGAGTAAAAAGCACATTCAGGCATAATTACAATTTGTGTTTATAATGTGCCTTTCATTAGGGGCCTGGAATGAACTCTAGAAAATTGATCTGATGACTGGTATTGTCCTTGTTTCATGCACTGGGAAGCAATCACCCAGACAGGTTAAGTGAATCAACCAGGGTCGGCTAGAATGTCAGTCACTGAAAGAGACAGAATTAAATGTCTAATCATAGTCTTGTCTCTGTGGATTGTGCCTCTGCCTGTTCAAGCTCCAGTCCCAGATTGGGAATCATGGGGACTGCTGGGTTGCAACTAAGAAGAGGTGGAAACAAATCATGAGAGAAGGAGATGGTTGACTGAGAGGAGCAAAAAAAAAGAGGGAGAAGAAAAAGGAGATGGATATCTTAATAGAAGAAGCCAACGTGGGATAGATAGGAAAGAGACCAGGTACTAGGGAAACCTCCAAGAACTCACAGGATGTCCCTGGCTAGGTCTCCACCCAATAGTGAAGGTGGTGCCTAGACAGGACGTTCCCTATAATCAAATGAATAGCCACCCTAAGTGTCACACAGAACCTACATCCAATAATGAATAGAGGTGGAGGCAGAGATCCATGGCTGAACACTGGGCTGAGCTCCTGATCTAGCTGAGAGTCGGGGAGGATGGTCTGTATGAGCAAGGGGATAGGGATTATGAGGAAAAGTCCCACAGTCATGGCTGGCTGGAGCTTTGGGGAGCTCACTGACCAAGAACAACAACTGGAGAGCCATCAGGAAAAGGAAGTAGGCCCTCCAAGGGAAGGCAACTGTCGATTGACATGGGTAGTATGTGGAGCCTTGAGGAGTGGGATCAGACTGTGTTCCTGTGCTTGGACTGGCACCTCGGAGTGCTTTCCCTTCAGAGGAACCCCTAACCCAGACCTGATATTAGGATGAGGGAATCAGACTTGCCTGGAAGGGATGCACCATGCTGAGCTGACCCATCTTTAGATTTCTTGCCCTTTTGGGGGAGGGGATGGGGAGGGAGAAGGGAGGCTGAAGGCTGATTGAGAGGAATTGGGATGAGGGAAGGGAGGGGGAGCAAGGGGATACATGGATAAAAAAGACTTTATTTTATAAATAAATAAAGAGTTCAACTTTGTACCTTTCCAGAGAACAAATGATTGCTGTCCAGCTTTCCTATTTCCACAGGACTTGTTTGGTTACATTAATTAGGCATATAGCCACACTTAAATCTGTCATGCATTGCTCTCTTTAGCCACTTTAAAATTATTCTTGTACTTCTTGAGATCTTTATCCTGCCTGTTCCTACACAGTGGAGAAACAGTTACTATCTCCAAGTAAAGCAGGAGCCACACTGAGATGTCTACAATCTATGCACTCAGTACCCCTACCTCTACCAACCTGAGGTGCTGCTAGATTAAAAAAAAGAAAACCAGTGAATATATTCATTCTCTGAGTCATTCATTTCCCATGGGTCTTGGCACAATGGGCATACAGAATGTGTGGCCTTTACTTGACCACAAGAGGTCAGCTCCTAATGGTCTAAAGTCCTTCAAACGCCCTCTAGTGGTTGAAGGCCATAGAGGCGAGAACTTAGCCATCCACTGCTGTTTGGGCTCATTGAGCGATCTCCTTCACAGTAGACAGGGACCTTGTATCACCTGCTCTGCAGTCTTCTGGATAAAGACTTTGAAATGCCCACAGTAACTAACACACTGCTACAATGTACTGTACACATCATCTTTTTATCAATTCTCTGGGGTGACATGCCAAATTACCCCAGTCCAAAAAGCTTAACAAGAACAAAAATATAGCCTTAGAGTTTTAAAAATTCAAAGTCAGATCTCAAAATGTTGTCAGAGACAATGTGGTTTCTTGTGGCTTCAGAGGATGCTCTTTTCTTGCATTTCTGTGTCCTCTGGAGTCTTCATACAGCCTTCATCCTTCTGGGTCTGCCGTCTGTCTTCACATGCAGTTTTCTGTGTACATGTTTGTGTTCAAATCTTCCTTCTTCCTTAAAATCACCAATCTAACTGAAGCAAGACCCATTCTAGTGAGGTCATCTTAACTTGATTATATTACCACAGGCTCCATATCCAAATCAAGTCAAGATGATTCTGACTGGGAGGCAGTATTTCAACCTCTCTTTTATGAGGAACAGTCAACCCATCACTTTGTGAAAGGCACTGTTGTTCCCTTTTCACGTGTAGAAGCTGAAGCATGGGTAGACTAACATTCCACCCAATAGTAAGACAGCTGGAAAGTGGTATGTAGCACAGTACTGTGGTCCAAAGACCAGATCCACTCCATCCCTTTGAAGCTAAAAATGGCTCTGAAGCCTGGGAACTACAGGTGAGGCTTGTCATTATAAGAACATACAAAGGAAATCTCTGAGGCTAGAAAGAACATTCATGATTTATGACAGAAGAAATGCGATCTCTAACACATGCTGAGTTCTCACCAAATGTCCTGCATTATTCCTACTTTCCCACATGTTTCAGTCTTTGAACTTCAACAGTGACACTGACAAAGGTCTACACCCATCTCAAAAATGAAATAATTAGTATGAGTAGCTGGATAGGCTGCCCCAGGTCTCAGGCTAAAAAGTGACTGAGCAGAGATTCAAACACTAGAGGCCTAATGTAAGAATCTGACCACTTATCTATATGCCTGAATTGAAGTTTTCTGACAGTCTCTTTGTCCTGTCTTCAGAAATGGCTGCTTTGTTCTTTTGAAAGTATTGTCTCATTATCTTAACATAACCATAAACTTAAACTATTGGTGTGTGATAATGCTCTTGTACATTGTAAATATTTGCTGCTCCTATTGGTTTAATAAAATGCTGATTGGCCAATAGGAAGTATAGGCAGGGCTAGCAGACTATGAGAATTCTGGGAAGCAGAAGAGCAGAGGAGAGATGCCAGCAGAGACAGAGAAAAGAATATGAAAGTGTTGTTCTGGGAAAAGGCACCAAGTCACGTGGCTAGACAAGATAAGAATAATGGGTTAGTTTAAGGATAAAAGTTAAAAAGTAATATGCCTGAGCCATAAGCCAAACAGCTTATAATTAATATAAGCCTCTTATAATTAATATAAAGTATTTAATATAGTTATTTGGAGCTAAACAGCTGTGGGTGGGTCCGGACCTTGGGGCCAGAAACCTCTTACTACAAACTATAGCCTCAGTGTACAGCAGAACCCACACCTTATACTAACCCTTATAGCTTGAAATTTAGTGTTGGTTATACTTGAAGCTTCTGGAAAAAATCTTCACTTTTGGGTGCAATTATGGCCAACCAAGCAGGGCTGTGAGCCTGGATAAGGATGCTAGGGCTCTTTTCATCTCGTAATCTAAACAGAAACTTTCTCCACATCTTAGAAGAGATTGCAAACCCAAGAATGAAGACAATCTGGTCAACAGGACATATCAGAACAGATCTCCTCAGGAGTTTCTGTCCCTGATTATCTCAAAAGATGGTCAGTTGCTCTGCTCCTTGGTTTGGGTATTGAAGACACAGGAAACTCTGGCACAGACCAGTCCTAGATATAGCATTACAACTAACTTTGACAAGGGTCCTAAAACAAGGGTGTCAAAAGAGGCGAGATGCTGCAGACGGCCCTTGCATCTTCTCTGTGAATGTTCTAAAATAATCTCAGAAGGAATTCTGCCAGTCTCATTTGGAGGTCTTAGAAATCACACCATTCAAGTCTTCCACTGGGCTGCTTCAGGCCTTGGAAAATAGCCAACTTCTCTCCAGGCTGGAGTGTGTATGCAACTTCAACCCTGGGTACCCATAGAAGAGGAGAATGCCCTCTCAGTGCTATATGTGGATGTGTAAATTACAGCAGATGATGCACTTAGCAATTATGTTCTTTGCATACATAAGCAGGAACAACAGCTCCCAAACTGCCAATATCCTTCTCAGTTCTCACAGAATGACTGTGTGTCACACGGTCACACGGCAGGGGGCCTGGAAATGAGATGAAGGAATGGCACAGTATGAAGTTTCAATTTTGGAGAGGCACCCTCCTGCAGTCATGGAAAAGCAAACAAGAAAGAGTTGGAAGGTTAGATGGCCTGGCTGAACTCCTCCATCCTTGGCTGTAGGGACCCTGTGCAGAGGAAAACAGAAGAGGGGTAGACAGTGTGAGAAATCCTTACACTGGGCAGAGCTTTATCACTCACTACTGGGTGACCCAAGGAATGACAATAAATAGTTGGGCAATGGTCAGAAGGCTTTGATGGAAACAAGGAGGCAATATCCAAAGTCCAAATGCCTTGTTAAGACAGGCAGGGTATACATGACAACTGTGGAGCCGATAGCAACACTGAGCACCTAAGAAGGCACCTCATGGCCCTGTCTAAAGAAAGAGTAGCTCTATTTCTTGCTGATAAGTAAAGTAATTTCCAAGTCTTCTGAAAAAAATCTGAAAATGCTTGTGAGATAAGAGGAACATATGAGTGACTGAGTGTGTATGTATATGAATGGGGGTGTGCATATTGGTGCTCTAGATGGTAGCTGTTAGTAATAAGGTTAACTTACTTTAAAATATTAAAATTTATATCAGTTATCTATGCTATGTAACAAATGATCCCATCTGATGTTTTCAAAGCAGCCATTTTTACCTAAACTTGTGTGGTCCAGAGATTTAAGGGTCAATCTGAGTTCTTCTCAGTTGGTCAAGAACCTGGCATCAGCTGGGCCAGCTGGGGATCATGGATCCTTTCTTTCTAAAATGGTTCTTTCCCTCCTACCTGTCACCTCCCTCTGCTCCTTTTTGTCTTTGTCTCTGGCCCTCCCTTCTCCCAGCATCTCTCCAGGGCCACTCCATGTTTGAAGCTTTCTCATATCATTTATAGTCTTAATAATTGAATTTTATATAGCAACTGGCTACATGAGACAATAAGCAATAGCTTCTGAGCTTTTTTAGGACCGTGCATGGATCCATCATAGCATCATTGCACATGTTCCATCAATCAAAGCAGACATAGTTCATCCCAAGTCTCATGAAGACAGAGAAATTGACTCCAACTTTGGACTAGGAAGGATAAAATCATGCCCACAAGAACTACAGACTCAAGTACCTTTCAGAACTATATTTTCTTCCATATCTAACAGAACAAATGTGAAGTGACTATGACCCTAGCCCACTAGTTTGCAGTGCTGTTGTCAAAGATGTTATAACTTATTATGGCCGAGTGTATATTCACAGCAATATGCCTGTCTTCAAATTTTTTTGTCACTTACTATCTGTAACTTCTCTGGCAATTTTCTTAGCTTCTGTGAATAAATAATATTATTTTTATCTATCATAGGGCCTTTTTACAGACTAATAGAACTAAAAATTTTAAAGTAGAACAGAGTGTTCTACAGAATAAACACTCTGTAGAAAGAAGCAGTGTATTTCTTCAAGAGGGTTTCCATCGCAAAATATTGTCAACCAGGGGTCTTAAATCGCACAAATAATTATCTCACTTGTCTAGAGACTAGAAGACAAAAATAAAGGTACCAATAAGCTGCTTCTTTCTTAGGACTGTGAAGGAAAGATCTTTATTGGATTCCCTGTATCTCTTCACATCATCTATGCCCTACATGTAGATCTACCTATACCATAGTGACAATATATTGGACTAAAAACAACCATTTTTACTTGACTATTCCTACAGAGATCTATCCACAGTCACTGGACATTCAGACTGCAATATATGTTTTTGCTTGGACATAGACTAATCATCAGAGACATGATTGTTGTGATTTATTAATCTCAGAGACATTTCTGGTATAAATGTCAGATATAGACAACACAAATATGTGTGCTAGGGAGATGTATATATATATATATATATATATATATATATATTTCTTTCATTCTCAAAGAGTTTGGACCACTCAAACAGAGAACAAAAGCATCTGACCAAGTGCTCTATGAACAAATCTGTGAATAATGATGTATACTGGTGGCATTTGGAGTAGAAAGAGTCAGGATCTGAGGTGTACTTGCTGGGATCTATAATGGGGCACAGAATACTACTTCTGGTGTCAGCTTCTCTTGCCCACATTGGCATGTGATTCTCTGGCTTGACATAGCTATCCCGTGACCTCACCAGAACTCCAGCTGTGCTATCCAACATCCCTAGAGCCTTCTAAATCAGCTAGAGTCACTAGTCCCATAGGTGGAACCAAACACTGCCGTTAGGAGCATATCCAAATCCTTGTACCTCTTGCATGATTTCTGTAATAAAAGAAACTCAAATCTAGATATCAGAGAAAGGCTGAAATATCAAAGAGAGGAAACACCACAGTCAAATCTCACCCAGCTATCTTCCAACTTCCTCAGCCTTGCTCCTGGTCACTTCTAATGCCCCATCTGTCTTCCTACCCTGCCTTAAATACCTTCTTTGCCTAGTAGTAACACATCCAGGTTAAGATTAAAGGCATGAGATACTCTATTTGGCAGTCAGCCTTGAACTCACAGAAACACAGAAGGATCTCTGTCTCTGGAGTTATAGGATTAAAGGCATGGCACCACCACTGCTTGCCTAGGAGCTTGGAACTTCCTCTGTAAACCAAGCTGACCTCAAACTCAGAACTGCTGGGATTAAAGGCATAGGTCACCACTCCTGGTTTTTATCCTGTGCTGGGATTAAAGGTGTGAGTTACCTCTCTCTGATCCTCCTGGATTGACTGTGGATAGATCTCTTGATATTCCAGACTGATTTTTATTAAATATACAACATATCACCACATGTACCTAACACACATCCCCAGATATGAGACCTGACCCTTATCTGGCAGATTCCTCCTTTCATGATCTGTTTAGTAGAGGGGTGTTGAACAAGACATCAGATGCATAGTGTGGAAGATTACCTCAGAAGCAGAAGATGACAAAAAGAAGTCTGTTTTGAGGGACTTGTGAGAGAGTGCTCAGAAACGAGGCGGCTGTACCCTCAGAATATGTGGGAAGCCAATTCTGGAGGTCAAATTCTGATTTTTGTCTTTTTTTTAATGTCTCTCAAGCTAACTGCTTGTAGTTTGCCTTCCTTGTCTACCTATTCCTTACATAGACCCCCAACAAAGCTACTTTAGAGACAAGACACTGCACATAAACAGTTTTTAAGGAATAACTGTAACCAAGAAGAGACTAAGTCAGCCAGTCTAAGGCCTACATGTTGGTTTTGGCACCAAATTTACTTTTTGTGAATTCATCTCAAATATCAGGAGATGTGTGGTTTGGAGGGTGATGTTATGAGTTTGGAGGTACCTCGTGATGGAGAGAGCATGCTTGCTTCCTTTCTCTGCTCTTGGCTATATTGAGATGGAACAAGGGTATAGGCAGCTGCGAGCCAGCAACCAGGCCCTCACCAGAACCCGGCCAGTCTCAGAACTGAGATACCTAAAGATACAAAAATGGCATAAATAATGACAAAAGAACTAAGTGAGAGACACAAAATTCCATCACTTAAGACTCTTGTGCATTATAACTTAGGCACTTGCTCTCAAGATAGCAAGTGATGGCACCTGAAAGCTAAATCCTTCATGGTGCCTTGTTTTCCAAGTCTGAAGCATCTCATCCAGTAAGCATCTGGGAAATGACTGTAACTAAAGACCATGTTGCCTCTACTGTGGAAAGCAAGAATACAGCAGACTGGCAGAGTGACTAGACATTCAGTTCACAAACTAGAATACTGGAGTTCAAATTCTGCTTCCACGTCTTCCTAGCTCTAGTACCTTTCTTTGTCTTTGTCTTCACATCTGTAAAGGGAAGGCAACAATCACACATGCCTAGTGAATTAACAACTGGAATACACATCAGCATATATTCACATAAATGGAAGAGGTATGAATCCATGGACTACATCATTTAGTACAAGTTTGGAAAGCTGAAAAATCTAAGAAGCAGTCTCCAGCCAGGACTGAGAATGTATGGTAACCATCCGTGTGGTCTCCGTGGAAGGACCTACTTTGGGATGTCACAAAGACAGAATACTATCTGGTCTCCATTCCTAGGAAGTAAAGAATCTCAGCTTTGGCAGGGGCATAATCAAGATAAGGGCCATCTCGTTGAGAGCTTTAAGCTTCCAAGTGTAATCAGAACTGAAAGCTCCCCTAGTCATCACACACTCCCTCCTCTCCTCCCATCTGCTTCCGAGCAACCCCAACCTTTCAAAAAACATCACCAGGCTCATCATTGAAGATAAGTTCCAGGAATGAAGCTGTGAACACTTATGCCGCCCAAGCTCTGTCTTCCTGGTGCTGTCTTTCTATCCTGAGTTAGCACATTACTACAGACATAGTGTTTGCATATCCACTGTGTACGGCTTGGGCATTTGAAAGTATAGTGCCGGGCTGGAGAGATGGCTCAGCAGTTGAGAGCACTGACTGTTCTTCCGGACGACCTGAGTTCGGTTCCCAGCATCCACATGGCAGCTTACAAATGTCTGTGGTTCCAGGATCTGACACCCTTACACAGTTAAACATGCAGGCAAAATACCAATTCACATAAAATAAAAATAAATATTTTTTAAAAAAAGAAAGTATAGTGCCACAGATATGTACATACCCTGTCCAGACCACAGCTCTATCACCCAAGAAGTGATTTTCTTTTTGAAATTCAGTGATTCTATAAAGAATTTGACATAGCCAAACCTAGATACTAAAATAAGCCATGGAAAAAAGATATTGTAGTAATGTCCATCATGATCAATACAGAACAAACAATTTTTCAATAATATATTGTTTAAGAATAAGAGAGGAAACATGTTGGAAACTGTCATCCAAACCACAGGACATCAGGGCTGCTGTGAGAAGTCCAGTGACCTGACACCACAGGGCTTACAGGAAGGAAACTCACTTTGGCCTCCCCTGCTGTTTGTTTGGTCCCTTAGTATCCACTTTCCTTTTAATACTACAACAGACCTGAAAAGGAGTGAGGGGCGTTTTGGCTTAAGTTGCATGTGAAAATGAAATTTTAGGTCTCAAGCCAATTCTTGTGGCTGAGTATAGCACTGCATAATTTGACATGATTCCACTTGATTGACAGTGGGAAACTGTCAGCAAGACCTCTCAGGTCATGACAGAAAGGGGGTTAGCAGAAAGGCTCAAGAGCACACTGGGTAAGAACCACACTCATCTATGCCCTCTCTACAGACGAAAGGAAGCCAGGCCCTAATAAGCATGTCTAAGAGGACATGAGATGTCAACAGCAACATGAAGTAAAGATCATGCCTCATCAAACTTGAACACAGAGACAACTCCTCAGGGAGAGAAAAAAGCCCAGAGAGAGGGGACCCTCACCTGCTGTCTGCTATCAGTTGGAAACCATGAGCATTCTGACAGCCCCAAGGTCCTGTTTGCCAAATACCTTTCGTGGCCAACCCATGTTTGTTCTGATTATAGCCATCTGGGCATCACCTGGTTTTGTTATTCACCTCCGAAAGACTAATGATTCTGAGGTTACATTGAATTTATTGGCAGAAATCCTGGAGTCTGAAATTTCCAAAGTCATTATTGTTTAACAGATACTGCATGCTCAATTAGCAGATGTCACTGGGTACCTGTTTTCTGAACTTGGTTATCACCTTTCTCTCCCATGTCCATGAGGGCTGAGAGATGACCTTACCCCTAGTTAGTAATAAACATGGATTTGTCTGTGGTAGTCTTATGATTCCCTAGCCCTTGGTTAGCGATTATTCAGGGTGATGATATTCTAAGTATTCTAGGGGCACAGGAAAAAGATCTCCAGACTCAAAAATGAAGAGTCTTCTTGCTCAACTGATGTTTCCCTAGCTATATAACTGGTTGCTAAGGTAAGATTGCAGTTCACTCAAAAAATATATAAGGTAATATACCCAACAGCCACATGAAGCTGAAGGTCTTTCACATACTTCCAATGGACCTTCAGGAAATAGGGTTCCATAGCCAGAAGGCTAGGGTGTAAAGGGAAAAAGGCTGGAAGGCATGTCTTAATAGTTGATCCTATGCTGTGGAGCCTCTGCCCTCTAGAAGTGGAGAACATCAGTCACTTCCCTCAAGCCTGCCCCCAGCAATGCTGTGATGCTGACTTTACACCTGTCTCCAGGGGATGTGAAAGGAGCCAACAGCTCCAGGGGAATAAGGAACAAGGTTTTGGACATGTCTACATGCTGGAATTGGCAGAGTGTGATATTTGGTTCCCGAGTACTAAGTTACTGTGGGATATGTGAAGATTAGTTATCTGGGGGTCATCTTAGGACCAACTTGAGATGCAGAGAAAACCAAATAGCAACACCCTAGAAATGAACTGTAGTCTCAGGGGGAAGGGGTCAATGAAAGTCCTGTCATGACTGATCACCCCAAAGAGACATGCATCAAACCCTGTTAAGGAAACTGCAGGTAAATAGACCCATCAGCAAAACATTTCCTCTAAGCCTACAAAAGTGACTGAGTGAGTCAGTTTCTAAAATGACCAAGAGCCAGCCATGGCATGGCATGTTTCTAATCTCAGAATTCAGGATGCAAGAAGATTGCCAAAAGTTTAAGGTCAGCCAGGTCAACATAGCAAGTTCCAAACTAGTCAGGGTTTAAAGCAACTCTATTTCTTAAAAGCTCAGGGTGGGTGACTAAGAAATAAAGCAATAGAAATAATCAATTACATAAACAAAAGTGGCATGCTTCCTGTCTGGAAACCATCTTCCATCTTTCTGTAACCTGTGTCTCAGGGCAGCAAGTTGGTAGGCTGGTGCTCAGAGCCTTTACTCAGAAGTGTCTTGAGACAGGGCATAGAGGCTGCTGCCACAGGTGTGGACAAATAATCTACCACCACAGGGAAATCTCAGAGCCAGAATTGTGCTGCCTGAATGTGTGATTCCCTCCATCTCTGTGTAGTGACAGTTTTGAGCAATGCTGGTGGTCAGTAACTCTTCTTAAGGTCCAAACACTTGCTACTTTATTGGAGAGTCCCAGCCCACAGATGCCCTTTGATGAGAGGAAGGGAGAGAAGACTTGCATTAAATCCAATTCAGAGTCTTGAATACTGTTTATCTTCTTTCTGCCCCCACTCAACTTAGCATTCTTAGTAACAGATCAAGATCATGTATGTAGTTGGATATGATTATAAGCTTATCCATTAACTATGAGTAGTTGTGCATCTACTACTCATAGAAGTCTCATATAAAAACTGCTAAGAATTACATATAGTTAATAAGATGCAATGGGCAAAGATCAGAAGCAAAGTGGTTGCACTATGGTTGCTCATTAGCTGCTTGTGTTCAGCATTGGATCCTGTGAGAGTACACAGAACTGTCCTGCACAATCAAGGGCATTGGCCTAAGGATGGGTTGACATGCAGGGAACAGCTAAGGAAACAAGCAGTATGGCATACATTCATGATCTAGGCACTTAGAGAACTGAGGTAGGAAGACTACTAACTTGAGGCCAGCCTGAACTACATAGGAAGAAATGTAAAGAGGGAGGGAGGAGAGGGAGGGAGGGGAGAGAGAGATAGCACAAGAACAGAAGAATTTAAGAATCTGAGTTCTGGATGATGTTGAGCTGCCAAATATGTTGATCATCAAGCTTCCATATTATGAAAAACTTACTGAGATAAGAAATGGCCGTTTTGATTAAGCTATTTGGAGTCATTTTTCTGTTACTTAAAGGAAAGGAAAAAACATTAATATAAACCAAACTAAGTTTTTTGTCATTCAGAAGTTTAGAACTTGATACCTGTAGGCAGAGGGGTTACCTGGAGCTATTTAACTCACACTTATATGTTAATATCAGGCAATTACTTATTCATTTATTGCAATCTAGAAGAAAAATGTACTCTGCAGCTGACAAACTGCTTTGGAAAGAACTTGAATGTTTCTGTCCCATGCATAAGCATAACATACTTTTTTTTTTTTTACTATGGCTGCCTAGGGGAAACAAACAAAAATGCAAAGTTCCAACTTATTATCAGTCAGTCAATATGTTACATTGTAAATAATTGTTCCACCTACTGGTTTAATAAAAATGCTGATTGGCTGAAGGCAAACAGGAAGTATGGGCGGGGCTACCAGACTAAGCAAATTTTGGGAACAGGAAAAATAGGGCAGAGACACCACAGAGACCAATAGAGAAGCCAGCAGATACAGAAGACAACTATGCTGCTCTGAGAAAAGGTACCAGACCACATAGCTGAACAAGGTAAGGTTAAGAATGAAGAGTTAGCAAGTTATATGCCTGGCCCCTAGGTCAATCGCAGAAAATTAATACAAGTGTCTGTGTGTTTCTGTGGGACAGTGGGTCAGAACTTCAGGGCTAGGCCGGAAAGAATGAGCCAGATATATACTAATACAATAAACAAAGCAAATGAGGAAGATATATGGTTCAAATGTAAACATTCCCCAGAGGTTAATGTCTTTAAATACACAGTCACCAGCTGGCAGAACTGCTTTGTGAGGCTGTGAAACCATAGAGGTGGGAGGCAAGGCTTGTGGAGGGTAGTTGCTGGAGGCAGGCCTCTGAGTGTGAGAGGCTGGCCATGGTTCCGGCCCAGACTTGCTGCTTCTTTGGTTAGTACCATGTAAGAGTTGAGCTCCTGACACCATGGATCAAGCCGCTTTGGTGCTACGGCTTCCCCACTAGGATGGACTATGTCCCCTGACATTGAGAGCCCAAGCCAATCTCCCCTCCATTCATTTGCTTCTATCAGCTTTTCTATCACAATGACAAAGTTAGCCAATAAAACAAAAACAAACAAAAAAAATGGCACCAAGAAGTAGAGTTGTTGCCATTATCAACCTGACCATGTGTTTCAGAACTGGTTTGAGGCAGACCTTTGGAAGAGTTTGGTGCCCTGGGACATTGTCAGCAGAGTTTAACCAGCCATTCTGGTGGAATTGGGAAGACAAGGATGTTGGCAGAGGTGTGGATGGTGAAGGCCAAGTTCGGAGGTTTCAGAGCTAGGCTGGAGGCCATTACCGCTACATTCTGTCGCAAAAGTTGGCTGTGCTCTGCCTGTGCCCTGACATTCAAAATGGGCATTTGTTTGTTGGAAGAAAGTTTAAGAGAGCTTAGCATTAACACAATAGCATGACTGCTGCTCACTACGTTTAGCCAGCTTTACATAAGAACTCAGAGAAAAAAGCAGAGAGAAAAGATATGGAAAATGTACATTTGGTTAAGTAAAGGAAGAGGATGAATGTATGATGCTTCAGGGAAGCCAATGTGAGACAAGGCATTTTAAATATAGATATTCCTTTACTTAAGATAGTTGATTCCCATCCCCAAACCTACTGTAAGTTAAAAATAATGTAAGTGTGTGTATACATTATATATAATGTATATAATAATACATACATATATACTTTTATGTGCTTACTACACTTGGCTGTATTAGTAAGTTAAGTCATTACTGTAATGAAATACCTGACAAGGCAGCTTAAGAAAGGAAGTGCTTGGACTGGAGAGATGGCTCAGCCGTTAAGAGCACTAACTGTTCTTCCGGAGGACCTGAGTTCAATTCCCAGCATCCACATGGCAGCTAACAACTGTCTGTAATTGTAAGATCTGACACCCTTACACAGTTATACATGCAGGCAAAACAACAATTCACATAAAATAAAAATAAATACTTAAAAAAAAGAAAGGAAGTGCTTGATTGTTGCACAGTTTGAAGTGCAACCCATCAAGTTTGGTTAGAAGCATATGAGCTGGTCCATTGCATGTTTTCAGGAATCAGAGAGGGACTATGGCTATGTTCACAGTCTCCTTCTCATGCATAAAACTAGCCCATGAGATGGAACTGTCTATGTTCCTGGTGGATCTTCCCTCTTCAATGAATGTTTCTAGAAACACACTCATAAACAGACCCAGAGTTCAGTTTCCATGGTGATTCTGAATCTCAAGTTGACAGTGTAGATTAGCCATCACACCAAGCTTGCCAAAAGAGGAGCACAGAATACTGTGTAACTCCAGTCTCTGTCTGTCTGCATGATGCTGTGTCTGACTGGGCACTGTGACTTGATGCCACTGGCCAGGACCACCAAAGAGAATCTTAGGACCTATTAGTCACGCAGGAAAAGAACAAATTAAAAACACAAAGCATAGATGTCACTGAATATGTACCACTTATTTACTGCTATAAAGCTCAATATTTGCAAGGTAAACCATTCTAAGTAGTAGACTATCTGTATCTAATACCTGTTGTCAGTTACAGACACTATTATTAATACATAGACCTCTAGGACACACTCATTCTGTGTCCTCTTTTTCTTACCTAGAAACATCTGTTCTAAGAAAAAAAAAGGGTTTTGAAGTTCTTATCATTTCAAACATATATATATATATATATATGTACCTAAATATATGTATTTTAAAGATAGAGGGCATTTTCTATTATTTATGATACTTCTCTTCTATATTTGCATGGGCTAATTATGCTTGGAACAATCATTTCCTCTTCTATTCAAAAGAAAGATATGTATTAATCTGTCATGTCCTTCACAGAATCAAAGCCCCTTGAGGTGAGAAACAGCATAAATTTTTCTAGTCTCTAAATACATGCCTAGATATATTGCATTAAAAAATTGCCAATCTGCTTAAAAACTTTTGCTTACTCTTTTTAGGTACTCTCTTCAGGGGTTTGGAAGGAAGACTTACTCTGAGACTATGAGACAGAACAAAGCCTGTTTGCTTTGTGTGCCTCAGTTGGACTACTCTGCCCTCTGATTCCATAACAGGCCATCAGATACAGCTCTTCTTTAGTGACCTGGACACCTTTAGAGAAATGAGTCAGTTTAGTCAGTGTGGACATGGTAGCATAGTTATCTACACCTGGATGGTGTAGACCTAGCCAATGGTGCAGTCACCACTGCTGTGTGGGGAATGTGATTATGAGATGCAAGGCTGAGCTTAATGAAACTTCGGTTTTGGAATCTTCTCCTTCACAAGATAACCATATTCCATTAGGAGGATTACTCTCTCCATCTGCTATGCTTCTGCTTTGGCCTGTGAAATAGGAATGGGTTGCTTTTACATGAGGGGAAAAGAAGAAAAGTACTAACTCCTTTCTGGGGTCATTCTTCTCAAGGATTGAGGAACGTCACCTCTAATGCCTGACATTAATAAAAGAACAATCCAAAACCTTGAATATTCACAATCAAGCCCCTGATCTGTCACCTTTTGCTAGCATACTAGAGAAATGAACGGGTTCACCCTGCTAGGTGAGACCTGGTGGAAGGAAGCCCAGTGTCTCCCTCTTGGCACAGGCCAGAGAACCTTCTCTGTTCTTACAGCTGAACTAGTCAAGGCAGGCAACAGATACCCCTTGATATGGGCCAGAACAGCATCTGTCTTATAGGGTCTCTCCTTGTAAGCATAGCTCCCCAAATCTAGATGATGAGTAGCATCCTCTATCCCAAGCTGGCCATCAACAGAAATGATTACTCAGGTCTTTCTTTTTCTATAGTCCAAATGCTTCTTAATTTGACTAAGGAAGACACAATACCAAGAGGAATGAAGAACCAACTTACATCGCTTTATACTTCATAGCTCTCAATATTTAGACATTCATGACACGTCAAAGTCCTATCGAAATGTAGTTCCAAAAATCAAACAATATAATGGAATATGCTTCCTGTGTTCTGGACACTAAATCTTAGCATTTCAAAACCCAAGTTACAGACACCATCACCACACAAAGTCTGGGCACTTCATGAAGATGCCATATTTTACTTGATGGGATCCTCTCATTAATGTTACATAATGGCTCCAGTCAGTGGCCACACCTCTACTCCTGCTTTTTCACCTCATTTCCTCAGGACCTTTTCTCCTGGGAGATGCTGACAGAACTTTAGAAACCAACACCCCAAAGAACCATGAGTAAGATAACTCAGAAACAAAATTTAGTCAGAAGGAGCATGCCGTGATAGCCTGTCATTTCCGTTGCTCACAGCTGGCTCTAGAGCTCTTTCCAGCTCCAGAAGGAGGGGGCATTTTATTTAGCTTCCAAATTGTGGGAAGCAGATGCTTGAGGGAGGTTTTATTTTCTGTCCTGTGTTCTAGCGATCTCATCATCCTGTCCTCAGGGTTCACAGTGCCAAGAGTCATAGGCAGACACCTTTCCTCAGGAAGCTGAGCTTTCTCAACACTCACCTGATAAAAGCAGCTTCCATGGAATGTCTCAGCCTCAAAATAGATCCCTTTAATAAAACCAAAAGAAAGGCATGAGGGTCAGTCAAAGGAAAGAACTGTCTCCCTTACATAAAGGAAAACTGATTTTCACATCCCTAGAAGAGTGAGTTCTCAGGTGCATGGGGACTCGCTCTGACTCAGTCTCTTCTTTGGGTTTTTATAATGCCTTCAATGTTGTATTTCCCCACATCCGTCACTTTCAGCTCTGGGGGTGCATGTACTCCCTTTTCAAAGGTACCCTAACTTGGTTTCACTCAAAGCAAGTCCTGGGGCGGGGGCAGGACCTTGGGTGCAGTGAGGTTATTTGGGAGACAATTCCAGAGCACACAGATAAGGGATTAGGGAATGAAGCAGCAAAAGGAGAGAAGCAATAAAGACTGAGTTATTCTGCTGAGGAAGCCCTGGTCTCAAGTATCTGAAGACCTTCTACAAAGCCGTGAGACATGGCTTCCAGGTTCACCCACCAGAGTTGGGGAGGCTGGGTTATCCACTGCTCTCACGCCCTTTGGTCTAAAGGTTACCATATGGGAACTGGATTTTTGAGTCAGGGTTTATTTAGCTGAGTGGGTAAGCTCTCTTGATTTTGGAAAAAGAACCCTTTGGAGAAGAAGGAAGAACAGTGGTTGTGGTAGAAAATATGGCCCACTACAGACTACTCACGTCACACAGCTCGTGATAGCAGCAGATAAATGAGGCACAAATAGGAAGTTTACTTCTTCTGCTCGATATTAGCCAAAATCAAAGGGCCTTCTATCTATGGATGCAGTCATTCAAAATAATAAGTACCACAAAGAAACCTCGCAGATCAGAGTATTGCTAAGGTCAAATGGAGAAGCTCAGCCACTAAGGAAAGCTACTTTTCTTGTCTGAAAATAACTTGTGAACATTTGTTCCTATAACAACTTTAAATGACCTGTCACTCGGCCCATAATCCTCAGTGCCTAAGGAATCCTGTTGGAATCCTGGCAGTAACTGGCCTTGGACAAGTTACTGAGTCACTTTGTGCTGCTGTTTCTTCATCTCTAAAGCAGACACATTTTAAAAAAAAAAAAAATCCCATTCACAGGATTTTTTAGGATTTAATGAGTTAATAAAGATTCAGTGCCTGGCACATGAAAGCACTATGTAAAACTGGTCCAGAAGTGATAACTGGGTACACACATGAGCAATTATCTCTCTCAGTTGAACATAACAAAGTGGCCTTCTGTTGTTTTAAAGTTATTCTACAATGGTAGAGCTAGTTGGTAGTCATAACCTGCAATAATAACCACCCCCTTCCACTGTACTGAGATGGCCTTCTTACCCAGAATGCAATTCTTACCAGAATCCCATAGCCTTTGTTAATGTATGTGCAATTAGCCAAACCTAGCAGAATCGTGACCTTTTCTAATATCTTAAAACTGAAAGACAGATTTGTCCAGCTACGACTGGAGTTACTCTTGTGCAAATACAAATATTCATCTTTGAATGTGATGTATTTCTCCAGATTTCCAGGTAGACCAAACTAGAACTTTCTCTTGAGGCTTCCCAAAGAGTGTGCTATCAGTTGTCTGGCTGGACCATGTCTTCTGTTGTTGTTCATGAGAGTTCAGAAGTCCCCACACCAGGAAAAGTCAGCTGCCTCCCTGTCAGAGAAGTCTGCTTCGCCCTGTTTCTGGGTTCCTTGGTGTGAATAGCAGGATATACAACTAATCTATAAACAGGAAACATCCTGACCTTCTCAAAAATGACCACAAAGGTGTAAGGATGCCTCTGTTCACAGAGGAAACTCAAAGCTTTGGCTGTTCTATAGGAAACCACTAGTATAAGAACCACCACAGGACACCTCAAACGTGCACTGGCCACAACCTTCTGTCTCTGTAATTACCAAACACAAATCACTCCACCTCTTCCTCCTCCTCCTCCTCGAGTACAGAACAAATTGACCTCTACTCCCCCCTGGTGGACCATTAGAGTATGCTGGGTGAGTCACTTCTGAAATTGCCATAAGGCCCCTCAAGACTTATTAAATCAAGCCCCTTCTTAGGAACCTGCTCAGCTCTAATTCAACATACTGATTATTTAGAACGAGAAGATAATTTACCCCCATATGGCCTAGTATTTTTGTCTTTTTTTTTCCAGATTTTTTTCCCTTACTATCCAAGGTAGCATTCGTTATCATAATTGCCTGGTGACTTGTCTGTCTCCTTAAATAGACTAGGCACAGCAGAAACCCAATAATGCTAAGTGATTTTTCTGGAGGACATATAATCAGGAGAGACTGCTGATATGGAAACCAGGTTTTTCTCTATATGGTCTGTTAAGCTGTTCATTAGCAGCAGCATCCCCGTGTTCTGAAATCCCTTTCTGAGGAGCACTGAGATAGCAAACCAGAAATGCAGAGAATGGGGGTTCTGCTCTCAGCTCAGACACATCCTGCCAACGCTTCTCACCTGAACAATGATAGAAGTTTCTTCAGATGAGTGCTAACATTGGCCCAACTCTACATTGGCCAACTCTACATGTTCAAGATTTAAAGTGCAAGGATGGTGATTCACTCACAAGGAGGAAAGACTCATTATTCATTCATTCATTCATTCATTCATTCATTTGTCTGCTTTATTTCTCAAAGATCAAGAATTTTTTGAGCTATGTCTGCCTAGTTTTTGGTTGGGGTTGATTTTTTTGATATTTTAGGATGTATTAAATATGTGACATATCACCACCTTCATTTATTCAACAAATATCTATTTATTTCACAGTTGTTTATTCAGCATCTACTATTATGTGGCAGACTGGCTGTCAAGCAGATTGGTAAAAAGAATTACAATGACCCTGCCCACTGAGAAGCCATGCAGCTATCCGTGTGGTACCAGTGGGCCATATCTCACATCAACTGTCCCAGTAAATTCAGTCACAAGGATGTCTAAGTACTACTATTGAAGAATTCTCTCTAAGCATATGTGTGTTTGCTTCCATAATGCTAGAATACTAATGAAAATCACCACACTCAAAATTAGCATCTCCCAAGTTCTTAAAGCAAGCAAGTAAATACATAAATAAACAACAGCAGCCCAACAGCATGACCATGTCCAGCACGGGGTTCCCCTTCCTGTTAGTGCACAGCTTCCCAGATCAAGCCATTGCCAATGATGTCTCCTGCCAAGATGCCAACAGGAGTGTCCAATTAGTGCCAATTTGTTTCTTGTAACCTGGGCACCTGTCACCAAAAGAGCCTGATAAAAATAACCAACTCAGTCACCGTGAATCCAAACAGGGCTCAAACTAATCATCCAGAGGTAAATAGGAAGGCTTCAAATCCCGCTGCAAAGCCTCCAAGGGACCCAGCCCCTCCACCTGTGGTCACATTCATGCTTTATTTCTGAATGATGGCAAGATACCAACAGGTAATTGATTTTGTTTTTCTTTAAATGCGAGTTATCAGCCCTTCCTTCTAGCCAGCTGCGGGCTGCCCCCTGGCAGTTCAGAACTCAGTGATAATGGTTTATCTTCTCTTTTAAAGGCAAACACCACTTCCCACTGAGATGGAGTGAAAGCTGTGGAGAAGAACCCTTGGAACTCTCTTTGGGAAGCTCCTTTAGTTTGTGGGGTGGAAAAACCACAAAAAACAAAACACCACATAACCTTTAAGAACTAACCAGCTCTCTGCTGCATGGTGGAGCCAGCCACCAGGGTTTTGCTGGTTACATCTGAATTAGCTCTGCTTGATAATCACTTTTAATCTCTTCTGTACTTCATGCTGGCCGTTTTGCTCCCTGAGTGTGCAGTGGTAAGGGGCAGATGCCTTCGAAGGAGCTATCTGATGGAGATTAGGAACGCATAATATACAATAAGCAAATGAGCAGGCAGGACATTTTTACAAAATCACCCAGGCAAGAAAATCAGCACGTCTTACTCTTCAATAGTGGGCCCATCTAGCCTGCTGCTTTACGGGAGCAGAAATGCCTAGAATCTAAATCTGCCACAGGAGGGGGTTTTTTGCCTCCTCACTGGGCTGTGAGCTGAATGGTAGATTGCATCACCTCCATTGTAAGGCCGCTCTCATTATGATAAACCAAACACAGAGTCTGGCTCCTAACTGGAGTATTAATAATGAAAATGGATTATGTGCATCCTGTTTGCTAAGCAATTATCCCAAGGCAAGGATTGAGTCCAGATTTTTTGCCTCACTGCCTGAGTGGCAGGCGTGAATAGATAGACAGGTATTTGCATGCAGTGTCTCTGACCTGGAGAAAATGTCAGCAGCTTGGGAAACGACAGGAAGGCTGCAGGTGCCTGGGTTTGGCAGTCTATTCTTAGAAAAGGCAAACAAAGGGAGAAATGCTGGGATTTGCCTTGATGGTCTGAAGACAGATGTCAGAGAGAAGGTGTGACCGACCGGCTTCTGCTTGGCCCACCTTAGTTTTTCATTGGCTTGAAATGAGTCCAGCCCCAGCCGTCTCAAGATGAAATGTGCTTAATGGGAGGTGGTGCTCCAGCCATTCTGCTGGCCTAGATCTGACCTGCTTGACCTAGGTCCTCTTCACTGAGATGAGATGTTTCTCCACAGTCATAACTTTCTTGTTTTGTTTCCCTATCACCTGCCATTGCAGGATGCTCACTGCTCTGCTTCCTTGTATCCCTGCACTGTCCCAAGGCTCTACCTCTAGGCTGAGACAGTGCCTGCATAAAATGGCACAAAATATTGAGACTAGGTACCTTAGTTTCCTTTCTGTTGCTATGATAAAAACACTGGCAAAAGGCAACCCAGGGAGGAAAGAGTTTATTTCATCTTACAGTTTTCCCAGGCCACAATCCACCATCATAGGAAGTCAAGGCAGGAACTGAAGCCAAGGCCACAGAAGAATGCTGCTCATGGCTTGCTTAGCTATCTTGCTTATATAGCCAAGGCCCACCTGTCTGGGGAATGGTACCGCTCAGGATGGGCTAGGCCCTCCCACATCAATAGCCAATCAAACAATTGCGCCATAGACATACCCACAGGCCAGTCTGATGGAGGCAATTCATCAGCTGAGACTCCATCTTCCCAGGTGACTCTAGTTTGTGTCAAGTTGACAAAATCTAACCAGCATAGCAACCGGTAGCCAACAGCTGTATGGCCTCCACTTCACCTGACAACCTTGTCTGTTATACACTTTCATATATGGAGCCACACTAAGAGATGGTAGCAGAAGTTCATATAGACAAGGTGCATTATCCATAGGACCAGAGAGAACAATGCTAGAATAGAGGCAGATATCGTGCATATGTGTTGTATTATGTTTCTGTCCTGGACTTTTGGGCATAGACCAGAGGTTTGACAGGCAGTCCAGCAGTCCAGGAGTCTGGCAGTCCCACAGAAACACACAGATGCTTACATTAATTTTATGCTGATAGGCCTAGGCCCAGGCATATAACTTGCTAACTCTTTATTATTAAACTAGCCTATATTCTTATCTTGTTCAGCTGTGCAGCTCAGTACCTTTTCTCAGCAGCATTTCAACTTCTTTCCTCTGCGTCTCCTGGCAGCTTTACTCTGCTCTGAGATGTTCCCAAAGTTTTCTGAGTCTGGTAGCCCCACCCACACTTTCTGTCTGCCTCTGGCCAATCAGCTTTTTATTAAATCAGTAGAAGGGACAAATATCTAAAACAAACCATGATCCCACTACACATATGAAAGTTACTCAGATGCTAGTAGCAGCTTTCACAGTGAATAAAACTTGCCTTGAGTGATGTGCGTGCAATGCTTATGTATGAATGTCTCCAAAAAGGAAGTAAAAATAAATAAAACAAAAATTCATGAAATAAATTTGATCATTTTTTCAAAGATGCCTAGGAAATGGATGAGGAGACTGGCACATCCATGCAGGAGAATTCTACTGACTGATGGACAAGATGACAATTTACACAACAATGTCAACGAGTCTTGTTATTCCAAATGAAGGAAATCAGACTGAAAAGCCAATATATTAATAGTTCCATTCTGGAAAATGAAACTCTATGAAGCACCCCAAACTGATGAGTGTGAGACTGTACAGGGGAGGCAGGTTTAAAAGGACGAGCAATCACCACAGTGCTTGTAATTGCCACATGTGTACCCCAGGAAGTCTTCATCCTTAGAAACCTCTCATTCTCAAAGAAACTGGGAGACATCATCACCCAGCAATTTCACCACCAAGGGTTACTGGGAGCTGTTGGAGATGTGGCATTGCTGTTCACTGAGACACATACTTTATTTAACATAAACAGTTATAAAGGCTTCTACTGGAAAGTGGGTTCTCTGTGCACAAGAATTCCCTATGGCCCATGTCATTGCTGCTGGCACTAGGAGTGTGTGTGCGTGGCATAATTTACCAACAGGCCACACAAAGCTGTTGGGTGCTACCAGTGATGTCACTTCCAACAGACTCATTAAGCCATCCAGTTGTTGCTAGCATACTATTTTTCTCCTTGAACATTATTAAATTAAGATTTTTCTCTATTTTTTCAGGTTGCAAAGTTGACAGGCATACTCTCTAATTTGTATTTTTAAAAGCTACCAAACACAAAAAGTTTTTAAAGTATACTGATTCCTAGAATTCTACCCAGATCTGCCAACCTGAATTGCTAGAGAATAGCTCAGGAGTCTGTGTATTTTAATGTGCTCCATATAATAAGCAATCAAAGGTGTCTAGAACAGCAGTTGTAAGCCTGTCGGTCACATATCAGATATCCTGCATATCAGATTTTCATAACAGTAGCAAAATTACAGTTATGAAGTAGCAACAAGAATAATTTTATGGTTGGGAGGGGGATGACCACAACACAAGGAACTGTATTAAAGGGTCACAGCATTAGGAAGGTTGAGAATCCCTGGTCTTACAGGGAACCCTGGTGCTGGAGAAACCTCACCATTATCCTCAGGCTTGATTAGACTTGGTTACATCCTCCTTCCCACACCTCCAGTGTGGTTTTACCTAATCCATTAATTGAATTCAAACACCCACCCTGCTGGGGCTCCAGCAGTGAGAATCCACAAATGGCCTGAGAAAGTTCAGCCTCCTGCAAGTAGCAAGAAGTAGCCTGTGCATGCATGACTCCAGGGACTGACCTTCCTGTGGGAATGAAGAAGAGAGAAACACACAGAAAAGCTGGGAGCAAGTGCTTTGAGTCCTTAGAGAAGCCACAGCACCCAGGAAGCTCTGTGTTTACTCTGTAGAGCTGATCAGAGAGGCAGGTTCGTCTGAACTAAGAGTGGAATTATTATAGACAGACTGTCGTGATATGTTACATATTTAATAAAACTTGGACTATCAAGAGATCAACCCACAGTTTAACTAGGCAGAGGTAGCTCCTGGAGTTCCAGGGATGACAGAGCAGTGGTAACTCACATAGCTCCGGGAATTCTGGATCTCTGTGAGTACAAGGCCAAACAGCTGGGCTTCAATGGCATACACCTTTAATCCCAGCACAGGGAAAGCCCAGAGTGGTGACCTATGCCTTTAATCCCATAACTCCAGAAGACAGAGATCTTTCTGTGTTTCTGTGAATTCAAGGCTGACTACCAAATAGAGTAGCTCCCACCTTTAATCTTAACCTGGATGGGATACAGCTGAGCGAAGAGGGTGTTTAAGGCAGGCTTGGGAAAACAGCAGCAGTTATAAGTGACCTGGATTGAGGCTGAGGAAGCTAGAAGATAGCTGGGTGGGATTTGACTGTGGTGTTTCCTCTCTCTGATATTTCAGCCTTTCCCTGATCTCTGGCTGTGAATTTCTTTTATTACAACCAGAATTCATGCAACAACAGACAAACCTGAAGGTCGTGTTTATGGTATACAGCTGGACTAAACAGACAGATTTAGCTAACCTTGGTAGGTGCAGTCTAGGATAGCAGTCTCCAGGCCACAAATATCAAAGGGGAGAAAGCTGTGGTGGACCTTTTCTGTACACAGTCCTACACAGTGATCTTCAAGGAAGGCTTTGCCATTTCTCTGAGCTGGAGCAGGACAGGGAGGCAGAGCACCATTCTTTCACAGGTCTGAGACTCTGCCCAGACATGGGACATGCCCATTCAATGGCATACTTGCTGGTCTCCTAGGCTTCTCTATTTTTGTCATTGTAATGAAGGTCCTACATCAAGGTGTTAACAATAGTGTTGGGCTTGCCTAGTGAAACAGAGCAGTTGGCAAGGACATGGTCCTTGTGGGTTTCTGGTTTTAACCTCGTCCTCATTTCCCAGGGGGAGTTCAGTTGCAAATCCATGACTATCTTTTCCAGTCTCAGCATTACCATCAACAGCTGCCACAGACTAGTGTCAGTGTGTGCCTCTGGAAAGCAAAGGGGTGACCCCAAACATTGATCTCCAAGGTCTCCTTCTATGCCTGACATTGTATGTTTCTGGGGTTTATTATTGTAATCAAATAAAACTAATCTGATACATATTTAATGATATACATAATTGTTATTGTGCTGCATGGTAATTAGCTATCTGTGGTAAGCTGCTCACATAAATGACTGTAATTAGTGTTTCTTATCCGCAGTCAAACCCAAGTTTGGAGGGTTTCTTTCATCTCACTTGGTGATTCTACAGTGAGCTTCAGGGTCTTTACATATCTTCCAGGATAATCTATGTTCTTCTCTCACACCTCATTAAGAGCAACTGACATTTTGACAAATCAGGAACCGATGTTTTCTCTTCTCAGGCTACTCAGCCCCACAGGGTTGTATCTGCATTGCTGGGTTTTTTGATTTTTTGGTTTTTTGTGCTGCCCACTTTCAGCTCCTTTATCCATTGTCTCAGGTAGCCAAAAAGACCGGAAGGGACTGCAAAGAGTGTAGACCACTGGAATTTTGTAGCACAAGAAAAAAAAATCAGCAGGAGGGACAGTTAGTGAAGAGAGGTGAGATGCTTCGGATTCTGACAGCAGAAGGGGGCATGTATTCATTTGCTAGGGCCTGTGGTAGAATATTATTTTCAGATGTGTTTCTTATGTTTGTGCTCCAAGACATTTGCTTTAATGATGCAAAGATGTGTTGCATTCTTTTATGCTGCATTTGTTTAACTCTTTGCCTGTCTAAAACACCTGATGGTCTAATAAAGAGCTAAATGGCCTGCAGGGCTGGCAGGCAGAGAGAATAAATAGGAGAAATCTTAGAGGAGAGGAAGAAAGAGAGAGAGAACAAGGAAAAGGAGGACAGAAGGAGCCAGCCACCCAGCCACCCAGCCACCCGGCCACCCAGCCACCCAGCCACCTGGCCAGCCACGAAGTAAGAGGAAGATTTACAAAAGTAAGAGAAAGGTAAAACACCAGAGGCATAAAGATAGATGGGATAATTTAAAGTTAAGAAAAGCTAGCTAGCAATAAGTCAAGCTAAGGCCAGACATTTATAATGAAGAATAAGGCTCCATGTGTGATTTATTTAGGAGCTGGGTGGTGGGCTCCCCAATAGAGAAAGAACAACCAGTTAACTACATTTTGGTGTTCCAATTTGGGAAAGAGTAAAAGAAAAGCCAAAAACAAGCACCGATGTAACAAAGGTCACAGCTTCTGTGGTTTAAACAGCAGACTTCTGTTCTTGCAGCCTTAGAAGCTGGACATGCAAGCTTGGGTTGCAGGTAGTGACTTTCTGGATTACCACAGGATTGTGGGGGTTTAGTGTGAGTGTGTTGGTGGCTGAATGTGCAGCTAGAGGTCAGGAGTCAACTTTGGGTGTTATTCTGAAGTGCTATTGCTTTTCTTTTTCTTTTGAGACAGGGTCTCTCACTGGTTTGAATCCCCAAGCAGTCTAGGTTGCTGGCCATGGAGTCCCACAAATCTGTCTCTACCTTCCTGGCTCTGAGATTACAAGTACACAGCACCACGCTTAGCTTTTTACATGAGTTCTGGGGGTTGAATTGAGGTCCTCATGCTTGGAGAACAAGCACTTTACTTAGTGACTAAGTTCTTTCTAGCCCAAAATATTCTTAACAGTCCAAATGGATCTCGCCAGTTATGATCAGTCCTTTATACTACATGACCAACAGAGCATCCTTTGTCATGAATAAAATCAGAAGGAAGACCTACGAACAGCAGCTCCAGAGGCAGACTTGCAAAACTAGAAATGAAATTTTGGGAGGAAATTGATTTAGTGTTTTAATAGTACAAGCTTTTTATTCTCTTCTATTTTTTTTTTTCAATCCTGATCTAAAAGTAGGAGAGCTGACTTTGGGTCTTCATGATGTGACTGTCAGTAAGGTCAACTCCTGGAACATGGTTTCTACATCTTTAACTTGAAGCCATTAGAGAGCAGTATCATGTCTGTTGTCTTGTTCAGATAGTTGCTTCTGAAATATGCTTTGACAAAGCAGTAAGGTCCAATAGTTAACAGGGTAGGACTTAACCCTGTCCTGTTTCTTCAGGCCAGTGAAGTGCCTCAGCTAACTTCTATGTTGCAAAGTCTCACATTCTGCTTCTGATGAAACCACAATTACTCATCTGTTGCTTGAAATGTGTCTATCACTGAGTTGCAAATTAGAAAGTGTCTATTGCATGCTAGGTGTTTGTCTTCTGAATCCTTCTTGCCTAGTTTATTTGGCTTGCAATAACATTTGACAACACCCAAAACCACATACCCAGACATCAAGGAACTTAAATCTCTAGTTGTCATATCGTTGGCATGAACTGATGAACTGCGGTGGGACAGAATGGCCTGAGCTGGGGTTGTACAGCACTGGAAGCTAAGCCAATCTGCAGCTGTCTTTATGAGTCCAGCAGCTCCGATCCACAAAAATCTTTACATCTGTGTCTGTTGACGGTTGATGCTCTACACTGATGGTTTGGGAGGGGAAGATCACTGGTCCCTCACCAGAGTATCTCGGTCACTTCCTCCAACTATATGCAGTTCTGCTCTAATTATCTCATGGGCTTAGAAAGAAACCAGAATATATAGACTAGGAAGGACTTGTGGGGGGAGTAGGGTGTTACATATGCTCTGTGGGAAAGCCATTATCCATGCTAAGTAAAGACCTTGCATTGTAGCTTCTTTGGATTCACCCAGGCCCCTTTCCATAACCCTTCAGCCATGCTATGCAAATAAGTCCCCTAAACTCACTGGTTCCCCAGGGTGAGGTTTGGTAGAATCAAACTTTGATTTCTTATTGAGACTTTAAAAGTGGTTAGATATTGTTTAGCCTCCTCTCCCAAGAGGAAAATGCTCACCATGGTAGGCCAAGAACAGCTGGTCCAGGTAATTATCAATAATACCATGCTTGCAATCATAGTAGGCACAGTAACAACAGCACTGGAAACAACAGCTATATAAATTTATTGAGGCCTCATGCTTTACCAGTAATTTTTAATTTGATGATCACAATACTTAGAAATGGTATTGGTAGTCCAATTTGTACCTGAAGTTTCTAGCCCATTCTGTCTGGCCTAGCCCTGAGGTTCAGACCTGTAGTCCCACAGCTCCTTGGTCCCAAATTAATAACAAACTGTTTAGTCTATGGCTCAGGCTCATTACCAACTAGTTCTTATAGCTTAACTCAAGCCACTTTTATTAATTTGTGTATGGCCATGTGGCTCATGGCTTACCTGTACTTCATCTTGCTCTCTGGGCAGCCGCCAAAAGCATCTCCTTGACTTCACCCTCCTTCATCTTTTATATCTGCTTGGATTTCCTGCCAGCCTCCAAACTGAATTCCCATAGGCCAAAACAGTCCCTCTATTACCAATAATAATAAAGCACATTCACAATGTACAAAAAGACATCCTACATCATTCGTTGATTCAAATAAAAGAATTTGGTTCTGAAGGAATAAGAATCTTAACCAAGCACTGAATGAAAGGTTCTAGATAAAAGGCAAAGGCCCTTTCCTCTGAAGTCCTTATATGCTAGTCTTCAGTGGAGGACATTTCAGAAGTAAGCAGTCTTCAAAATTATGAAACTGCCTTAGGGACATTTGTCAGGTGGCATCAGAAGCACCAGCATTAATCAAGCACAACCTCCATGCTGGGGTTAATGCCTAACACATAGGAGGGTCCCTGACAGCTTACTAAAGTGACATCTTATGGATGGAAAGCAGGGAAAGCCCCTGAATATTGAATGAAGCACCAGGGTGATCTGGAGAGAAGGCAGAAACTTTTATGTAAGAATTAAGACTAAAAGTTGGGCCTGGTAGCACATGGCTTGCAATGGCAGCTACTAAAAGTGGAGAGGCAGAAAGATCCTAAGTTCAAGACCTGCCTGAACTACAAAATGAGTACAGAGTCAACCTAATGAACCGGTGAGTCTGCCTCAGACTTAAAATTGGGCTAGATATATCGCTCAGCAGTAGAGTATTGGGCTAGCATATATGAAGCCCTGGGTTCAGTATACACACACACACACACACACACACACACACACACACACACACACACACACACAGACACACACAAAACAGAAAGAAAAGCTTCATGTATTCTGGCTGCCTGGGCTGCCTGAAACTATTTTCTCTCCGAACTTAGAAAAGGATGGAGGACAAGGGATCCTTGACAGAAAGAGAAATGTTCTGAAATAATCTAGTCTGGTCACAGGAAGTTTAGGTGATGAGACAGCACATGCCTCCCAGAGGGTTTGGAAGAACAGCTTTGGTGTCACTCACAGTAACTTATCTTCTCCACAAGACTCGGGTTTGTGCATGTGGCAGGTATTCCCCCAAACAAAGGATGTACCTCATGTCTTGTATTAAAAAGGCAGTCAAAATGCTCTCATAGAAACCTTATTTCACTGGTAATAAATCTCACTGAAACAAATTCTTAACGCTCCTCTCAGCAAAGTAACCTACAAAACAACCAAAATTGATGTTCAAATAAGCATTTAATATCAATTTAAATATTTATTCAACTCTCTCAGAGGTACCAAGGAAGTGCATATTATATTTTCTTACATACACATGTGGTGATATATTTTATATTTAATAAAATCAGCCTGTAATATCAAAGAACAGAATCACCCACAGTCAAGCCATGAGGGTCAGAGAATGGTGACTCACAACTTTAATCCTATCACTCAGGATGACACAGTGGTGACTCAGGAGGCAAATCTTTCTGTATTTCTGTGAGCTCAAGGCCTAGTAACCACACAGTAGTAGCTCATACTTTTAAGTCCAACTCTAGGATTATGATACAGAGTTGAACCTGGAAGTGAAGCAACTGGGTAGGGAAGATATTTAAGACAGGAAGAGCAGAGATTAGGGCCTTCTGCAGGAGCCCAGGCAGAGGACTCTTGATAGCATTTACCCTGTTCAGCTTGAGAAGTTGGCTGGGTGAGAACTGACTGTGGTCTATTTCCTCTCTCATCAGAGGAATATCAATTCCAGCTTTTCCTCAGTATCTGGCTCTGGGTTTTTATTATATGCTAACTAGAACTCATGCAATACACACACACACACACACACACACACACACACACACACACACACACATTTCCCTGCCTCTTCTTCTCCTTTAAGTATCTCTCATTATTTATTCTCTGTACATTCTTGCTTTAAAGGCAATGATGGGAGCAAACTCTGAATCTAGGAAATATTGGAATATAGAAAAGAAGACATAGTTTTTATAAAATAAAAACAATATAACTGATATCTTTGAAGCAATAGTCAAGATCCTTCAAGATTTGTATGCTGTCAGTAGATCTTGATGATCACTTTTCCTCTCATACAGTCTAGGATTCAAACCCACAGAGTAGTACCACCCATGGTGCGGGGACTTCCTGCCTCAGTGAACATAATCAAGACAGTCTCCCACCAGCCAAGCCAATCTAGGCAGTCCCTGCATGGAGATTCTCTTCTAGGGTGATTCTAGAAAAGTCAAGTTTACAGTATAAACTAACTTTAACAAACTGGATAGTGGTGGCACATGCCTTTAATCCCAGCAGTGGAGAGGCAAAAGCAGGCGGACCTCTATGAGTTCAAAGCCAGCCTGGTCTACAGAATGAGATCCAGGACAGCCATATTAAACAGACAGACATGTTAAAACTCTGTCTTAATCCCACCTCCCACCCCCACTCCACCCCACCCTCCACCAACACCTAAATCTAACTATCACAACTCATAATAACTCATTGACTCAGCTGGGAATAAATGCCAACCCAGTCATCTCAACTACTTATCTCACCATTCCTGCACATTCTCATCTTTATACTGCATAGCCATTTGCAGTGTGGGTACTCCTGTGTCCTAGGCTTACGCCTTTTGTGTCTTTATTACATTGCTCTGTTACTGTATTTCCCTGACTTAGCCATCTTGTAAGGCTCATGCAAACATGAACCAGTTTTACCATACTCATCCCTGTGCTCCCCAGAGCCTGTGTCAGTGCTGGGACAATAGAAGTTATATTGAATGCTACTTGAACGGGTGTAACTGAAAAACAAAAGAAAATCATTGCCTTGCTTGGGTTCTGTGAAAGTGTATTCTGAGATGAAAGTTTGCAGGCAACACTTTTGTGGGGAATAATGAAATGAAAGTAGGTCAGTGAAGAGAGAGCAGGAGTCGGGGACAAAAGTATAGCCTGGGAGGTTATCCTTCAATATTATCCCTAATTAAGGAATAGGGCCAGGCCTTTATACCACTGGATTAATTATCAAATGCTATTGTTCATAAGAAAAAAAATGACATGTTGGGTGATTCTGCTGTCTTTGGGCAAGAGCAACTTCTTGAAAAGATCAAGCTGTGAATTCTCAGTACCCCACTCTACAAGCAGCCAACAGCCAGAAGAAAAACTGCCTGGATCTAGAGGGAAATGCTTAACAATGTGATTAGTTAGGCTCTGGGTTATTTCCGTTTGACCAGCAGCATCTGTGTGTCAATTTTCCAACTCTAAAAGTAGTCTCCTATTCTAAATTTTACTACTAGCAGCCTTTTGGCCACCATCACATTTGAAGGTCTGCATACTCATTGCGTGACTACTTAGGAGCTACCCACTTTGTTCTGGGTGTTAGTCTGGTCGTAGGAATACATAAGACAGACTGAAGATCCTCTCTCCAATGAGATTTCATTCTAGAAGAAAAAAAAATTAGAAAACTTAAAAGGGTGGTGGTGGTGATAATTAGCATGAATCAAGTGAAAAAAACATTAAAAAATGTCAGAATTTTGAGAGGGACACATGCTATAAATCAAGCAGTGAGGCCCAAGTTCTCCTGGAGGTGGCATTTGAACAAAGCCATTTAAATGTATAGAGTCAGCTCTTTCACTGCAGAGAGAACATTTGTAAAGAGTGGGAGCAAGCTTGTGGATTAAATGAGAGGCTTGAGAGTAAAGTTTGCAAAGAAGTGGGAGAGGAAGAGCCTAGTGGAGATGAGGTCAGAAGGATAGGAGGTTACAGACAGTACCATGGCTTTATTCTGCACTTTCAGTAAGCACGAAAGCCGTGGGGAATTTGAGAAGGTCTGGATCTAGTTATAAAGATGTAGTTATATATATCTAGTTTCTGGATGCTGTTAGAAATGGGTATGTGCAGGGCTGGAGAGATGGCTCAGCGGTTAAGAATACTGACTGTTCTTCCGGAGATCCTGAGTTCGATTTCCAGCATCCACATGGCAGCTAACAACTGTCTGTAATTTCAAGATCTGACACCCTTACACCGTTATACATGCAGGCAAAACACCAATTCACATAAAATAAAATAAATACTTTAAAAAAAAAAGAAATGGATGTGTGCAAGGAACAGATGCAGGAAGTCTGGTTAAGAGGATATTGATATAGTCCAGGCATCAAGTGGTGGATATTTGGACTAAGATAACAAGGACTGAGCTCTTAAGTGATTAGGTTTCAGAAATAGTTTCAAGTTAGAGCTGCCAGAATTTGTATTGGAACAGATCTGGGTCTTGAGAAGAGAGGAATCGACTGAGAGAGTAGGGTAAGCACTACTTATGATATGTAAGTATGATCATACTCTCTCTATAATATGAGAGAAAAGACATCTCAGTGAGGAATGCAATGTTTACAGTAGAAAGTGAAAAATTTGGTTTTGGCCATGGAAAGTTAGGGGTACCTGCTGGACATTCCAACAGAGATAAGTGTATGCAAAATACAGGGTCACACCTCAGTCTGGAATATGATTGACAAGAGCTGTCTCACAGAGATGACAAGTGAAGCCATGGAACCTATTGAAATGGCCAAGGGTGTGAGCTTGAGGTGAGAAGAGAGGACGTTTAAGGACCAAGTCCCAGTACACATGACCTTGCAGTATATCCCACAATAGTGCTCTCTGTGACCCAAGACAACCTTATGTAGAGATGTCTCCTGTGTCATGTTCCGCATGGCAAAAGAATTTGGTCTTAAAAATGAGCTATACTAACGCTGGAATATTATCTCCAGGATTCATTGTGGGAATTAGGTGATTGATATTCAGTCTTTACTGGTCTCTTTCACTCTCACATAGCTGCAGTCTTTCAGTGGGAGGCATAGAATTTCTCACAGTCTCAAGGCCCTGTGCCTTGCCCTGTCCAGCCATAACTGAGTGGCTGAAATGCAAGGGGAGGGCACTAACCCTAACCAACATAAGAAAGAGTTTGAGTAGCAGGTACCTCCAACCTGGAACTCAGAATTGAACACACGGAATAAAGCAAGAGATAAATAAGTGCTTCCTGTTGCATGACACTGTGGTTCTATAGCTGCTGGTTATGTGGAAATAGCTGACTGACTTATTAATTGTATAGCTCTGTAGACTTCATTACTATATCACCGAAAGTGATTAAGTATACTGTCTCTCTGGATGTCTGTCTCTCAGTTGTGATGAATAGTAAAGTAATATAATAAATGCAAAAATCCTGACATAGCACCTAGCACAACACAGGCACACGGTAAGAGTTAATTAACATCTTCCTATTCCTCTCGTTCACTGTTGATGGTCAATCAGGACTTTCCACACTAGTGTCAGTTCTATGTCAGTGCTGCCAGCGAAAAGGAAGAGAGCCCTGCATTGTTTTGGCAGTTGCCCTCCTAATTTAGAATGTCTACGTAAGCCACAGGAATGTAATTTCTTAGATTTCTTGAAAAACAACTAGAGTCAGAAAAGCCAGCAGATCATGTCCCATTGTTTCTTTGTGGGACCCACTATCTTTAGAAATATAAGCCTATTTTAGCAGCGTAGTTCAGACACTCTGGGCCCCTTGAGAAATAACTGCCCTTTGTTTATGACGAGCCAGAATGCTTGCACACGTGCACACAGTGCACCATACATGCTGCCCCTTTGTCATCCCAGGCTTTTGTTCATCAAAATAATAGCAAGCAGTGGCATAGAGCCATTCACCGAGAAACAATTCATTACAAACAAATCATCCAAATGCCAGTTCTTCGGCCCAGAATGACCTTCAAACCGATGGCCCCCAAGACCCACCTGAAGCAGTCAGTGGCAGTAACATGACATCAACTCCAACAATGCTCACTGCCTGGCTGGGCTGTCACCCACTCTGGCGGATCCTTTTTGTGCCTTTACTTTCTTCAGCTGACCTTTAATCCTTACAAGCAGGATGCAAACAGTTCAAGCAGTCAAATGACTTTATGTGAGCCTCTGTTGATGGGATAAGATGACACATTGCTAAATGCCCATACCTCTTTAGTCTAAAGCAAGGCCACTAGAGTGTTTTTGTATAGATCTAGAACAACTAGCTCATGAAAACATTTAATCAAGTACTAAAAGAAAAGTCTTATTACAGACCTAAATCCATGTCTGCAGAAACAGGACATAAGCGTGCCTATTTATTTTTCTTAGCTCCAAAAAGAATGGCAAGAAATGGACTCTGCTTGTTTTTGGAATTTGCCCAGGGGTTCTTGATCTTTTCCCCTAAATTCTTTCATTGTTGACAAGATGTCAAGAAGACTTATTTCTGGTTTGGTGCCACGTGGTATGCCACCAGGATAGCCATTGTCCTTGGTGCATTTCACAAAAGAGTGTGGCCTGAGCTAGAAAATGCAGAGGATATGACGTCTCCAGTGCCCAGAGACCAGTCTGCCCAGGAGTTTCACAAGACTACCATCTGAGAGACCGTAGCTTGTGCTGAGGTTTAAGCCAGAGAGGGCTAGAGTCCTAGATCTTCCCATGATGCCTCAGTGACTTCCTGGCTTTACCTCTACCTAGTATCTCTGCACAAATTTACCTCTCTCTGTAATTATACTCTCTGTTCTCAATGTCCTAAAAGGTGTCAGATCTCCTACAAACATTTTAAAATAAAGAAGAGAAAATAAAACATCCTTATCTTCTATTTTTTTGTGAAAAAGTTTGGATTGGGGCAAGGCAATACGGAAAATAAAAATTCCTATCTCCGAATAGTGCCTTGCCAAAAGTGAATTGTTTTAGTATTGCAAAAATCCTAATTGATCTTATAATAAAAACCCAGAATCAGATATTGGGGAGCAGCTGAAAGATCAGAGAAAGAGGAACCAGCCACAAGCACTTCTCACCTTGCCAACTCCTTAGGCCTAAAGGGGTAGATTCTGTCTCCACAAATCCCCAGACTGAATAGGGGAAGTGAAAGGAACCACAGGAAGAAAAGGAAGGGTGAAACTTGTCTTCTCCCATCTTATATTCCTGTCCCTGCCCAGCCATATCACTTCCTATTTCAACCTTCCTAGTGGTGAGATTAAAGGTGTGTGGGCTTCCCAAGTACTGGGATTAAAGGTGTGCCACCACTACTTGGCTCTTTTTCTCTTTTGGACTGGATTAATCTCAAGTAGCCCAGTGTGACCTTGAACTCACAGGAATCTCTGCCTCTGCCCCCCAAGTGCTAAGATTAAAAATGTGTGTCACCACTGCCTGACCTCTATGGCTAAGTCTATGGCTGGATCTGTCCTCTGGTCTTCAGGCAATCTTTACTTGATAAACAATATATCACCATATCTTAGAGTTTCTGGAACACTCGAATCCATTAAAGAAAGGATAAAGCAGGTAACTGAGAAAAGAAAAATTGGAGACAGAACCTGCATTCTTCACGGAGCACAAGGACTCATCTTAGACTGTTTTCAGAACCTAAGAGCCTGAGGCAAAAATTTGTGTGCATAATTTAGTAGGAAGTCCACTCTCAGGGAACCAGAGAAAGGGGCGAGAAAGAAGAACAAGGAAGGAGAGGCGCTAACGTGAGGCAATACTAAACTGACTGCCTTAATATTGTGGGCTCTGCTCTAAACGGCTGAGCAAACTCCATTGCAGAATGACAAGTCTTAAATTTTAAGGGGATAACCTCCCATTCTCCGTCCCTCACTGATCAACTCACCTTAGAAGTCTAAATGTATCTTCCTGAGATTTGTAAATTGAAACCCTAACCACCAATGGGATAGGATTATAGGGTAGGGTCTTTGGGAGGTGATTAAGTGAGGGGTCAAAGTCTTCAAGAATGGGATTAGTGTCTTTAAGAAAGGCTTTGGAGAGTTGTTTTTCCTTTCTCCATGGGAACATATGTATCATCATCAAGTCAGATATGGACGATCACTGAATATTGTATCCAGGGGCATTTTGAACCTGGATTTCTCAGCTTCTAGAATTATAAAGAAATGGGTTTCTGTTGTTTATGAGCTACTCAGTCTATGCCACTCTATTTTAGCAGCCTGCTATAGACTACAATGGGTAGATTCCACTTGTACGTGCTGAGTACAAACTACAGCACTTCTGTCATCAATAATTTAATGTCAATTGAGAAGCCATGGACTGAAACCCAGAAGCTCTGGGCATCACTTGAGTGAAGGTAGTTGGAGCACACTGTACTCATCATCTAAGAAACATTTAGGATTAAGCACATGTGGTGGAGCTATCTAAGCAATTCAAGCCTCACCAGGATGCAAAGTAGATCTACGTGAGGTACACTGAAAAGGACAAGCATAAAAATTCACCTACAAATGGCACTCAATGTCCCAGCATGTGTTTCTAGATAAAACTTGAGAAAACTTAAAAATAAAAAACAAGATTTCAAACACACAGAAATGGAACTAAACATGGCTTCCTAGTCCCACAGTTTCTTCTCGTGCAGGCCACTCATGGTTAAAAAAAAAAAAAAAAAAAACAGCCACTAAATAAATAAATAAATAGATAATAAAATATTAAGTTTCTGGCACAGCCTTTCCAGCCTAAGCCCGAGGTTTGAACCCTTTCACAGCCCTGCTGCCACTTAGCCCCAAATAATCACACAAAGATTTATATTAATTTCATGCTGATCAGCCTATGGTTCAGTCAAATAACTTGCTAACAGTTAATTTTTAAACTAACCCATAATTAGCCAAGTGGCTTAGTACCTTTTCTCATAGCAACATCCTGGTCTCCTTTCCTCTTCTGGTATCTCTCTGTCTGTCTAAATCTTCCTCTTCCCAGAGTTTTCTTAGTCTGGTAGCCCCACCCATACTTCCTGTCTGCCTTCTGGCTAATCAGCATTTTATTAAACCAGTAGGAGGAACAAATATTTATGATGTATCAGAAATAATCCCACAGCAAAAAAAAAAAAAAGTTTAAAAATAATAGTAAAGTCTTTAAAGAAAGAGTAAAATAATAACAATAAAAAATATTAGCCACATAGAGATGGGAAATGCATAGGGAGTCTGGATCCTGTATGTTATTGTTTGTCTTTGAAGTTTTTGATTGCTGCTGAACAAACAATGGCTGCTGAGAGATACTAGATTTTAGAAATTGCTAAATTAAACCAAACTATATATTTTAAAAATGTTTTCATTTTAAAATATAAGTTTTTAAAAAATGCTGCATTGAAGAAGAGGTTATGCTTTTGTTTCCACACAAAATGAAAGGCTGTACATTTATTCAAGGTTAAAGAGAATCAGGTTTAATTGGGGGAGACCCCCCCTTAAGACCTTGGTTACAGACATTAAAAAATAAACATAAAAAAACAGAAATCCTAAAAAACAGGTGATATATATTTAACTTTCCCAAATATAAAACAAATATCATCTTTGGCTGGCCTGTATACAATGCACAGTCCATTCTTGTGCTAATATAGACATATATGATATCTTAGAAAGTTTATGTATTTTCAGAGCAAAGGGACTAGAAACCCATGAAAACAGGTGGTCAAGGTGATTAAGCTTCTCAGAGCACTTCTGCTGGCATTTCCTCAGTGTTATGCATCTAAAACAGCATCAAGACTGCTGGCTGAAATGGTCTAGCCTCCCAGACTACTCTAGCCAGAACTTTAGATCACCTTTACATTATCCCATTACATGGGGACTGGACAACAGCTAACTCCCCTAGGACATAACCATTATCTTAATTTTAGGGTCCCCTAAAATACCAATGCCCCCAGACAATAGAAAACAGATAGAGAACACAACTCCCACATACCCAAAAGGGGGGATGGATGGTTTTTGGTTATCCAGTGGGTTATGGATGTTTGTCATCATTTAGAGGGGTCAATTACAAGCTGTTATTGATCATGGTCAGTAAAAAAAAAAAAAAAAAAGCTAAACAAAGGAGATTAGATTAAAGGATCTAATTCTAAAAGGAAAAAGGGGAATGTAATAGAGAAATAATGGCTTTTAAAAGGGGAGATTTTTGAGTCTACTCTTGAACAGCCAACTGTCTAAAATATTTTACATTGGCATGAAATTTTGCATATTGATACAAATTTAAGGTTATTTTGATATACTGTGTTACATGTTTCTATTTCTTATTTAAGTTATTGAATCCATACAGCTCAGTTATAAATGTAATATAAAGTTCTAGTCCTTAAAAGCTGTTTTGAATAATAAAGAAATACAGGTTACTAGTAGTCATTCATATATAACAAGCTTATAGTCATGTTAGGTATATTTTTATGGTCAATTAGAAACATATTTTAAATATGGTCAATTAGAAACCAATAGGTAGATGGTCTTCAAACACTTTAAAAACCTACAGGGCAGAGAGAATGCTGGGAAGAAGACAGAGTTGCCAGCCAGACATGGAGGAAGCAGGAAAGCAACATGGGCAGTACAGAGTAAAGGTAATAACACCACAACAGAGAAAGTAAATTAATAGAAATGCATTAATTAAGTTATAAGAGCTAGCTAGTAACAAGCCTAAGCTATCAACTGAGCTTTCATAATTAATATGATGTCACCATGTTGTTATTTGGGAGCTGCCTTGAAGGACAGCAAAATCCACCTATACTTCCTAGGAGAGCTGGCATATGTGCAGTATGGTTTATAGTTTGTATATACAACATATACAAAATAATATAAAAACATAGTTAACAAAAAGACAAAAATATGCCATATAAAATAAAAATATACTTAACTTATAAATATATTATCATTTTTAATTTTAAACTATAATTACCTCTATTAAAAATGACACTTATTGATTCATGAGGATTTATTGAGTTCCCAAATTTGGCAGTGAACAAAACACTTAATACCCCCATCCATGATGATACCACTTATTATTTATTTTAAATATAATTACATCATTTCCTCCTGTCTCTTTCCTTCCTCTAATCTCATGTTCTTCCACCCCATTCCCTCTCCAATTAAAAGCCTCTATTTCATTCACTGTTATTGTCACACACTATACACACACTTTTGTTACATACATGTATATCACACATATATGCATGCATATCACACTCACATATATATGTATATAACATACAAAAACCAACTGAGTGTTGCCTCAATGTATATGTTTTTAGAGTTGAGTACTTGGTAATGAATAACCAATTAGGAACTTATCCCTGGGAAAACTAACTCTCTCTCTCTCTCTCTCTCTCTCGGCAGTTGCTAATTGCTTGTAGCTCTTCATCTAGCAGTGGGGTCTTGAAAGATTTTTCTCCATCCCTTGGGATATCAACTGATGTTGTAGTTGTTTTTGTCTTGTTTAGGTTGCCATCTTGATGATGAGGTGTGGCTTCCCTGTCACATCTAGAAGAAAAACATAGTTCTCACCACAGACTTCCTGATCCTCTGGCTCTTATGGTCTTTTCTCCCCCTTTTCTTCAAGGGGGTTTTGAAGTAAGGATGTAGTCTTAGATGTAGGAATTGCGCTGCAGATGTATAAATTGGGGCTGGCCACCCCACAGCCAGAATTTTTAAAATATTTGTGAAGCTTGTAAAATCCCTTTAAAAGTTGGTGTTGAACTTTTTAATCATCTCAACTCTTTATGTGGATTTCACTGATTTAGATCTAAAAAAAAATACTTAGATCAAGAAGTGGTGGGTCAGCTCAGGCTGATTGAGTTATCAGGTCAAACGAGATGAGACGTAAGTATGAAAAGGAGGGAAATCTCATGGGTTTGGGGGATGGCTCTCCTTGAAAAATGCAGAAATTACTAAGCAAGTGCAAACACATTCAATGTGAGGTTGCCTGGCATTTTCTGAATCTCTCCTCTCTCTAGTGAGCAAGGTGTATTCTTCTGAAATAGACAACAGGAGACTTGCTTGGATACTCTCTCTATAATCAGCACTCTTCCCCAGAAATAAAAGAGATTTCTCTTTGCTCAAACGGTATACAAGCAGCTTTGTGGTCTCCTTCTGAATAGAGAACTGTTCCCATTGGAAAGCTCTGAGGACAGTTTATTGTCTTTGAGAAGGTCTAACAGAGATAACCAAACACCACTCCCGACAAAACTCTTAAAATTTGAACTAAAAAAATCACATCAGGTTTTAAAATTATGCTCTAATCAATCCAGTGGGTTTTTTCAATCCACATTGGCATATACATCAAACAGCATGCCTGGAAATTTGTGAAATTTCACATTCCCATTCAATGTATGAGGAAACTGAATCTTAGCTGAGGTCACTCTGTGAATTAATGACTGTAGATGGCTTATAAAGCCAGATGGATTTTTTTTTCCTGTGTACAACCTTTCCCAGAAGAGACATTAAGATAATTTGAACAATTTTTGACTATTTCCTCCTTGGTCATACAGAGTATGCTCTCTATATAACAAACCAGCTCTGTCTTGAAGTCTACTTACACAAATCATTTCCTTGTTCCCCAAGCCAAAAAAATTGTTCTGTCAAAAACTGCTACTCATCAGTATTTATTCAGGCACCCTGATCCAGAGCCCTGCCTAAGACTGGATTCTACCTCCACTCTGACAGCTGCACCACCGAGACTGAGGTCTATTTGAACAGGGTTTTTGTTGTTGTTGTTGTTGTTTTGTTTGTTTTGTTTTATTTTCTTTCTCTTTCACAGACAGGGTTAGTTCTTAGTTGGAGATTAGCATTTGTCCAAGTACAATCTTCTTTTACTTATTTTAATAGGACAATGAGTGCCTATAATCCTTTATGCCAATGAAGAATTGTTATACAATATTTATGTTATAGTTTGAATTGTGCTCCCTAAAATTCATGTGTTGTTGTCTTAACATCTAGTCCCTCAGTTTGTGACCTTACTTAAAAAACAGATCATTACAAAAAGAATTAGTTACGATAAAATCTATTTTTTAAGGTGTGTCTACTAATTATCTCAGGGCCTATCTTGGTTGCTTTTCTATTACTGTGAAGAGATACCACAACTTTTATAAAGCAACTTATAAAGGAAAGCATTTGAGGGCTTGCTTACAGTTTCAGAAGGTGAGTCCATGACCATTATGACAAGGAGACCGTGTCATAGTGCTTGGAGCAGTAGCTAAATGCTTACATCTGATCCACAAGCAGAAACAGAGAAAGCCAGTGAAACTCGGCCTGGGATGAGCTTTGGAAACATCAATGCCCACCTCAGGTAACACACCCCCTTCAATAAGGCCATCCCTCCTAATTTTTTCCCAAATAGCTTTACCAGCCGAGGACCGAGCAGTCAAACCTATGAGCCTATGGGGCTATCTCATTCAAACTACCACAGGGTCTGACATAGCTTCATAGAAACGGGGTCCTGATATGGGAGGGGGTGAACATTAAGGTAGTCAAACAGAGAAGATAAGGTCCAAAGACACAAGGAAAGCCAATAGCTGACCCCTTCTGAGAGCCTCATAGGAACCAATCTTGACTTTCAGCCTTCAAATCTGTGAGACAACAAAGCTCTGTTGCTTAGGTCATGAGTCCTTGGTGCTTTTGTGGGCCACCCTTCAAAACTGATACCTGGTGCAGACTATTTTCCAACCATCTCCTTCTTGGTCCATTCTCCTAACTTCCCTTCAAAATTATCATGCCCAATCTCTCATTTACTACTGCCTTCTTTTGTCATAATTAACAATAGCAACACATACCACACACATGAAACATGTTATTCAAATTTATTTGGTATTGAGGTGTATGAAAAGGTCTATAAGGCCATTATAGGCTATGTTGTTTTCTAAATCCTGCTTTGTAAATTCAAAATTATTGACTAATTGAACCATTTGTATATAACTGTAGTTTTTTTTTTTTGTTTTTTTTTTTTTTTTTTTTACTGCCAGTTGTCATTCCATAGAATGACAGCATCACAGCTTTCTCACTGTGTGGCCTCAGCGTGGTGTAGTGTAGAGAATGAAATCCCAATCTCATGCTTCTCCAAAATGCTGTTCCATAGCACAGAACATAAAGCATTCACCTGACTTCTGTGCTACCTGCAGCTTTTAAAGATTTGGATTTGTGGTTCTGTTCTGTGGTTTGGGCTCCTTATTTAAGCTCATAAAGGCCAGTAACAGAGCAGTGAATCCCGGGAAGGGATAGATGGGAAGGGTAAAGGAAAGTGCAGTAGATGCTGTGAAGAAGATACAATCGCTGCCTCTCCCTGGCTTTCCTCCTCCGGAAAGCTGAACTCTGTGGAGTCGAATCCCACAGAACTATAACTGGAGGATGTCCCCCAGCTCTGTACAGCACGATCTGTAGGCTGATCTTGTCTTCCTCAGGACAGGAGTGTTTGCCTAGGAAGGGATTTGGGACTTTGGGATAAACGGGCAATAAACTGAGAATTATCTACTGAACCGAAAGTTTGATTGAGAGTAAGGACCAAATTGACAGAGCTGGGGGCTGAGAACAGCCCGTTTCCCCTCCTTGGCCCCAGTCCCATTTTAAAATATGATTTTCATCTAAAAACATTCATATAACAGTACAAAACAAGTGGAAAATTTGACTTTTCTTAACCTTAAAGCAAAACAGCCCTGCCTTCTCTGCAGCCATGTGGACTTCGCTTAGTATGGTGACTAAGCTTTTAGGTGTTCATTTGCGGGGTGGGGGGTGGGATGGATGAACCTAGGCGTGGTCACGTGACATCATTCTGACCAATGAGAGCTGAGTCTTGGTCTAAGGACAAAATTGGAGAGAGCTTTTGTTAATCTGCACAGGGAGCACGTGGATGTCTGTTGCTTCGGGCTCCTCATCTCTCATAGAATCTCTCCTTTACGCTTGATTGTAGCTGTGGTGGTCTGATCTGCCAAAATGGAGCAGATAAAAAAAAAAACCGAGGCATCAGGCCCGATATACCAAGTCATTGAACTTCACAGGCCAGCAAGCAGATGCCTCTCCTTAGAATTCATAGTATGCAAAATAAAAATAAAAATAAATAAAACTGTTATTTCTACACTTAACATCAGTTTCCTTCAAGGTTTCTGTTACTTGCAGCCAAAAACATTATTGAGTGATAGAGCTGGACTCAACTTCCTGAGAAGTGGGTGGAAATGAGTCTGGGGACTATGTGTTGAAACTCTGCTTGTGGGGGAGAAAGGATCTGAATATTCAGATCTATAAAGTGGAACATCTTAGATAGGTAAACTGAGGCACAAAGGAGAAAAGTGTTTTGTCTGTGGTTTCCTAAATCTGGAAGATGTGGAAAGCACTCACCTGTGCATGAGTTCTTAAACACAGAAGAGGCTGGAGAAGGTGTCCTTAACGCCCCTTGTTCCCAGCTCACTTGTCTGTTTACTGAATCATCGGATCACGACTTGACACTCACTCAGGCAAAAGCCTCTTCCATGCCAAAAGCTACATACTGCTTCCATTACTTTTTCTGCCATGAAGCAACAGTGACATTCTTAGAGAATCCTGTGGGTAACTGAGAAGTAAATGCTTCTCGGGTATTGGGAGAAAACCCTAGACGTTAGTGATGGTGAAACAGAATGAGGTATCTGTATGCTTGCTCGTTCTTTCCCTTACAAACATCATTTACCCCACAAACAAGCTCACACTCTTCACCAAAGTATATTCTTGGAATGTAATCTACTGGGAAAGATGACCAAGAAATGACATATGGTACAAAATGATCTAATCGCTAAGGGAACAAATACAGAGAGATTGGCTTTATCAGAAGGAGGGGGTAGCAGCATCTCTTTCTCACTGCATAGGGTACTGCTGTATGTTTTTCTAGTTCAATTTCTATCAAGCAGTTTCAACAAAGCTTCATTCTGGTGTCTCTTCCCTTGGTTCCCAAAAATGCTAGAGAAAACTTCCCACTAGTAAATTGCCATAGCAAATGTGACTGAGATCATGAATGCCTATAAAAGCCACATGAAAGTGTACATTTCTCGTCTAGGGTATTGTTTCCCAGAAATGTCTATCCTGCAGCCAATTAATTGTATTGCAAAGAACACATTTCTACTCGTAAACCTTATTGTTAGTTGTATTTGAAAGTGGAGTTCACAATAATGAGTTATGCCTCAAGAATGTGGAAGTACTGAAATTATAAAGGACAAAGTCCACACTTATGGACCAAACCTAGTGTACATAAAGGCCCCTTAGACATGGGATGTCTCCTAGCCAGGAAAACTAAACTATGGGAAGAGCAAAGACAAAAATTACATCCTGAAAAATATCAATGAAGAAGAGAGATTCTGGAATGGAGGCACAGACTAGAGGAGATACAAAGGCAGATGTTAGATTGTCTAAACAGCCTCACTAAGAGGGATGCATCTTATCTGAACAACCTTTAATATCCAGATTTTACTGGCATACTCCCGAATGAAGATAAAGACATTACAATAATTCAACATGATACCATTTAGTGTCAAAGTTACCTGATTCTTCTTTTTTAAACTTTATCTTCAGTCATCATGTCTTGGTAATTTGACTGCCTATTAGACCAACTGACAGAAAAGACACATGCCATACAAGGTATCTTAGTACCCAAGATAAATGATCTCAAATACAAGTTAATTAGAATTCTAATGTTCTGGTTGTATATATCACAACCAGGTTGTTCACATCAAGTGTCTCCCTGAGGAGTATGATTTCAATGGGTAAAACCCAATTCTACATGCCCAAGAGACTGAGGACTGGCCTCACAGTGTGTCAGACTCCACCTGCTAATCTCACTATGGTTTCTGCTTCTATAACCTGCTGGAGGGGCCTCATGAATTATATAGTTCCACCTTCCCCAGGACCCGTTTATTCCCTGGACATTAGCAGCTTCTCTCCTCTTGCCAAGACAGAATGTTTCTGTTAGGTCCAAAGGAAACTTCAGCTCCCAAAACTCCAAAAAGCAGTCCAAACATCCAGAAATGGGATCAACCTAAACCGTAGAAAGATTTATGATAGTTAAATAAAAGCCAACATTCCTCGGAAATGTGCGAAGTTCTTCCCCTCTACCAAAAAGAGTCATTTCCCTGTCACTGGACAAATGGCTCTCTGTGGGGCCTAGTAGCATGTCAATGCCATGATGGCCTCCAGGCTCCCTCGGTATCTCAAGTACCTGTTACACATTTCACAGTCCCTGCAATCCCCTGGCCTTCTCACCTTCTTCTCCCTCACTTTAAACTCCCTCCCTCTCCCGGGCTTCTCTTCCCCCACCTACTCATTCTCCTTATTACCCTGCTATTTTCAATATTCTCTCCTCCTCTCTTCCTCTCTCTGTCTCTCTCTCTCTTTCCCTCCCTCTTCTCTCTTTCTCTGCCCTTTGCTCTGCTTATGGTCAGGTCCAGTCTGCCAGTCATGTTTAGTCTACTTTCTCTTTCTGCTCTGGACTCCTTCACATGCCTCTGGCCTCTCTCTCTCTCTCTCTCTCTCTCTCTCTCCCCCTCCCTCCCTCCCTCCCTTCCTCTCCTACATTAAACACTTTCCCCTTATCCGTACCGTGGAGTGATCATGGTGTCAGTTTATATAGTTTCCATTATTGCACATTGTACCGCTGTGATGAGGTAGAACCCCTGGTCTGTGTGTGCACCTTGCTCTGCTGTCAAAGGAGAACATTAAAGGATGGGAAATGCTGAGTGCCATCGGCTGATAGCATCCTGTGATGCTAAGAGAAAGGGGACTGTAGTGCTACCTAGAGGGGAGCCTTGGTGTTGACACTTTCTTCAGCATAGTGCCTGAGGGATAACTAAGTCAAGATGAGATATGAAATGATTGAACACCTGATTGGAAGAGGCCTCTCTGTTAATACCCCAGCCATTCCTTCTGGCCAAAGGGAGGTTTCACTGGCATTGTGGGTATGGAAGGCAATGGCTGATTTGTATCATTTGAAAACTTTTTATTTTATCGTCATCAAAGGAGTTGTAGCAGTAGCTGAAGATGCCAGCAATGCTGTCATTGTCAAATGTTGCTATTTGTGCTGGTCACCTACTAAGGACATAGAGGCTTCAGCTGACTGATCATTAAACAGGAACAACCCATTCATGCTGGAGGCCACTGGATGAGGAGCCGAAGTAATTAGCAGAGATGCTATGGAGGGACAGAGGGGTGAACTGTGTGGTGAACACAGAAGGAACAGGGCAGGAAGCCTCAGTGGGCTTTGGGATTGCTGACACGGAGGTTGAATATTGGTCACATACATTATTTCTGTGGGGTTCATATGTAAAGTTAATAATACCATTTTCTATATTAATCATCTTAGAAAAAAACAAGCCAATCCCAAGCAGCAGATAAGACACCTAAGCAAGTTTGGCTGACAGAGGAATGCCTACCGTTAACTAACTAAGCTTGGTAAATGTGGACAAATACAAACCAAGCCGACTCCAAAAAACCATTAAGTGGAGGTCCTTAGAAAATAAAATAAAGGGGGCTGGAGAGATGGCTCAGTGGTTAAGAGCACCGTCTGCTCTTCCAGAGGACCCGGGTTCAATTCCCAGCACCCACATGGCAGCTAACAACTGTCTGTAGTTCCAGTTCCAGGCAAACACCAAGACAAATAAATAAGTAAATAAAGTTTTTAAAAATAAAAAAATAAAAAAAAAAAAAATTTTTAAAAAAAAAATAAAAAAAATAAAAAAAATAAAATAAAATAAAAATAATCCTGAGAAGAAGAGCTTACATGAGATGTACAAAACCCCTAAGTTCAATGACTATGACTAACATGAACGTGCCACCTTGAATTTTCATAGCAGCATCACACAGATAAGCACACAAACACGTGCAAATATATAAAGAGGGTGACATGTCCCAAAAGCAATTTTATAAGCATGGAAAGAAACCAAAGGCAATAGTGATGAAAGCTCCTTTGTATAAATAAAACTGTCGTTTTTTAGAAGGATTAGAACTACCCATCTTATTTTAAGTTAAAAAAATTACTAAGATGATTTTAGTTTTAGTAATTTTTTAATTTTTTTTTATATTTTAGTTTAGAGTTGCAAGGAAGGGAATGAAAGCAAACCCTTCCGTAGCCCATCTGGTCAGTGAGTACCTTCTGGCCCAAGCTGACTGCATCATCTAAGGGGATACAAAATTCTTTCAGATGTTTGATGGCTGGTTCCTTGACACTTCTCACAGGGCCCATGGTGGCAAAAAGGATTAGAATATGTAATCGGACATAATGACAACCTATGAAGTGAAGAGGGTATTCATTTTGGAAGGGATGGTTACTGTCCACCATTTTTAAATTGACTTTGGCTGATGGAAGAAAAGGTCTCATGTCTGCAGGATCCAGTGAGTAGACGAAGCTGCCACACCAACCAGCTATATGACTCCAAATAACTTGGTAAGCCTCTACCAAAATAATTTCTAAGAGGACATGAACAAAGATAATAGAGTGCAGATTTTATATGGGAGGAAATTTTATTTCTAACAAATCTGAAAAAAGGAAAGATAAGTAATTGGGCTGTGGATATCAGCCTTTCTGGGGTATTATACACCCATCATTTTTTATCAAAATATAAAAGTAAATCTTAGCCCTTCTACCCAGGCATTTTTAGGGGTATAAAATACTTCCTCATATTACCATGAACTTCGAAAGGAAAAATTCCTCTGAAGAGACCTTATTTTGTTTTGATATCATGTTAGAATGTGGACTTGTTCTTTTTAAACCACAAGCTTTGGCTCTGCATTTCTTTAATTACGTGGTATGAGTCACCATGCTTACCTGGATTTCTTCTGATTTGACAAATTGACAACTCTGAAGCCCAGCTTTCCCAGAAGTCTTTCACAAATATTCTCCATGTTAATTATATGATCTTCTTGCCTGACCAAGATTAAAACCTGACAATTTGAAGGGCTCACAATGAGCATGATCCTGAGATCCTAGGAGACAAAGAGATAGAGGGAGCACATGATGTCCTTCACAGACACTCAGCATTCTACAGCAAAGACCTCAAATTATCTAATTCAAGTAATTACTTCTACAGAGATGAGGAAGTTGACCTGTAAGGTTTTCACACAGGGACACTATCAGGCTCTCTTTGTTCCCTGATGCAGCATAATCCTTTGACAAACTCCGTTTGTCAAAGTAGTGTCTGAATATGCAAATTATATGCAAGAGTAATCTATAAATAGCAAAGGCTATTTTGATTTGAGCAAGTATTCAGTGACCCCTTGCTAAGGACTTTTGTTTACTTCAAAGTCCCATTTTTTTCTTTAAACTTTGTTATTTTACTTACTGTATACTTTTTTTGCAAGCTATTCTATTTTATTATTTTGTGAAGGGCATGGGTGTGCACGTCATGACACACATGGAAATCAGAGGTGACTAGTATGAGCTGGTTCTCTCTTAATACCACATAGATCTCAGAGATCCGACTCAGGTCATTAGGCTTAAATGAGAATGCTCTACCCAGTGTTGTGGTGAGATATTGTATATTTAATAAAAATAGTCTGCAATATCAGAGGACAGAGCCACCCACAGAGCCATGAAGGTCAGGGAGTGGTGACCCATGCTTTTAATCCCATTACTGGGGAGGCAGAGTTCTGTCTGGATCTTGGTGAGTTCAAGGCCCAACAGCCAGGTAGTGGTGGCACACACCTTTAATCCTAGCTCTTGGAAAGTTGAACCAGGAAGTGAAAAAGCTGGGCAGAGAAAGAGGAAGGAGGAGTTCAGCTTCTCCTGGTACTTCAGATAGCTGAGGACAGAGAGACTTGCTGTGGGAAGATTCCTGGAAACAAACCTGAGGAGCTGGCTGGGTAAGAAGTAGCTGTGGTTAGTTTCTCTATCTCTCTGATATTTCAGCTTTTCCTCAATATCTGGCTCCAGATTTTTATTAATGATACTAAATAGAATTCATGCAATACAGAGTTAGCCCTGTCATCCATAGATCAGCTCTTATTCTCAGCTCCATATTTGCATTATATTTTGAAATGGTCATTGAAGAGAGGTTTCTCTTTTAATTAATTGGCTATTAGAGATGAAATGAATGAGTTGCTTATTTGCTCATGCAGAACCAAGTGTGCTAGGGTTATTTTGTTTCCCAAGCATGTCTAAAAAAAAAAAAAAAAATGATTACCATACCATACAAAATAAAGCAGGCCTAGAATCAAGGTCAAGTGTAATCTCTGAAACTTCATCAAGGACTACACATCTGGCCACAATTTAGTTTACTTCTTACTTTGGCAATTAGACCTGTATATTTTTATGTTTCCCTGGCAGGATAGTCATAGTTTCTTTCTCCGAGAAGAACTGTGTAATGTCTTATTCACTAGACTCCCCTTCTGAATACTTAGGAATTGATCCATTCTTCCTCTGGAAGATGTTCTTGAAACTCATTGACTTTCCTTATAAAGTAGACCAATGGCTTAAGGCCTATTGAAGCATTTCTCAGCCTGTGATTCCATTTCATCATTCATGAAAACAGAATCCACTCTAGGTAATTAAAGCAGGGAGGGATCCATTCAAGTCATGCTTTACAATGTATCAGAGAGTCCTAATGCACAAAGGATAACTAGGTGATATGACCCAGGGACAGTACATGCAGAGACCCACTTCCACTCTCCTGAACTCCAACTCCTCTTTTCTTACAAGAAGCCATTAAGCTTCCCTCTCCTCTGATGTTATAGGAAGATTTACCCCACAGATACAATGGGAAGTCCTGCCACTGTGGCTTGTCACTGCTGAAGCCACTGCTAGATTAGGCCATTTACCCCCTACCTACTTCTAGTTTTGTTCACAATTCTCTCAAATCAGTATCCAGCTGGTTGGAAAGTCTCAGACAGGGGATTGTAGATGTCAAGTGTCAGAAGTAAGAGGAGTGAATAGAAGATACAAATGAAATTCAGCACCATCAAAATACACCTCAAGCAGGGCTAAAGAGATGGCTCAGTGGTTAAAAGCAAGAATTGACTTTTAGGAGCACCAGGATTTGATTCCCAGGATCTATGTTAGGCAGTTCACAATAGCTTGTAACTCTAGTATCAGGGAATCTGTCACCCTCTTCTGGCCTCCATAGGAACCTGTATTCATGTTCAAATACCTACACACCAATGCATACAGATACATGTAATTAAAAATGAAATTTTATTTTAACAATCTGGAACAGATAAGGATTATGTGATGGCTAAATTTAACTGTTAATTTGACAAAAGTCTAGAACTACTCAGGCATTGGGTCTCTGGGCATTCATGTGGGGAATTATCTTTATCATTAGTTGCCCACCGACTGTGCTGGCACCATCCCTAGGCAAGGGATGCTGGGATGGACTGTAGAGAATACAGAAATAATGAGACAAATTGTGTCACATGCCTGATGCCTGACTTCCTTACAGTGAGAAACTCTTATCTAGAACTGTGAACTAAATAAACCTTCTACCTTAAGTTGATTTTTCTTGGAAGACAAGGAGTTTCAAGACAGGATTTCTCTGTGTAGCCCTAGCTGTCTTGGAACTGACTCTGTAGACCAGATCCTCGGCCCCCACCTCTGTTGGGATTAAAGGTAAGCACCACCACTGCCTGGCTCACTAGGGTATTTTAATACAACAACAGGTAAAGAAATTAAGACAGTTTGCATCCATGACGTTTACAGCTCATTTGCTTGTTTGTCAGGGGATTGTTTTAGAACTTTAGGTTTTTTATTAAATCCTCAGAAATTATACCTCGAAAGTAAAATATTCTGAGTTTTTCCATATTGCAAAATGTTTGTTTTCCCTCACATTCTATCATTTGTTTGGCTAAGTACATTGTTACTTAAAATTAGAAGATATCACTCTGTTGTCTCCCAGAAACAAGATAAAAAAATCTTGAAAAAGCTTAGTTAAGGGTCTTTTAACTGGGAATGACTGATTGCTTTCTAGGTCTGTTAGCTTTTTCTTCTTACCAAATCACCTGCACTCACTGTCCTGGAGCAACTGTTTCTAGTCATTGTGTCTCAATGGGAAGAGCTTTAGAATGGACCAAGTTCACTAGACCTGGATAGTCTAAGGTGATCCCGGGTGTCTGGTCTAAAGATAAGGACTGTGTCTAATTTGAAGTGGTTTGTCAGTGCTCCAGGCAGTATTGCATCATCTTATAGAATCTTCCCAGGACAGTCTCAGCTTCCCCCTGGTGTCCCTCTACTGTCCTATTGGCTAAATCAAATCATCTGTAATTTCCCTGGTTGAAGAAATACATGGATGTAAAATACACACAGCCTTAAAGAACGAAATAGAAGCAGATAGCCAGTGTTATAAAATAATCTTGACAGACTTCCTTTACTACAGATTTTTGCAAACAAGTCTAATGTTAATTCTTCTCCAATGTTTGCTGTGTACTAAAGATACAAACATAACTAAGACATAGTTTCTGAATTAAGGAGGTTACTGGGGTGAGGCAGTCTCACACAAGTAACCTTTAATTAAGATAACTGCTTGAACCCACCTCAGTTGAGAGAGACACAGTGAGTAAATTAAAAGAGCTCACGGCATGACAGTTGATGAAATCCAGCAAACCCAGGCTTAGGCAACTGGCAACCTTTTTGAATTCCAAATGCAAAGAAAGAAAACCCTGTAAGCATAGGGGAAATTAAAAACAGGAATCATCAGAACAAAAGGATATCAGCTTGACCTCACATTGCACTGAAATATCCTGTGTAAAAACGCATGGGACTAAATTCTGTTGTTTTACAGAAGTGGTGTTTTAAGAATTTTTTTTTTTCCAAATGGTCCATTTCTTTATAGAGAAAGTATTTTCAGATTACTAAGTGTCCTACGTTGGAAAAAAAATGAGTCTGCATTTTAGTTAATAGAAAAATTAATTTATAATAGAATTCGAGACTATAGAATTCAAGTTATAAACAGGCTTGAAGGCCATACCTGCACTTGCTCGTTGGCATACAAACGCAAATATCCCGATTCCCCACCTACTTGTACGGTGCCTGCCATGGCCAAAACAGTCCTTCATTCAAAGAATGATATTCACAGCATACAGAAAGACATTCCCTTATCACCATTAGACTGTGTTTATCTCAGGTGAATCCTCCAGTGTGGGGCAAATCTAGCTCTCCTGGTCTGTCTTTTCTTTATTTCTGTTTCTATTCTTTCCCAAGGGGAAGAAATGTGTGTTTAAGTCATGCTCTTCCTTTTGCTCTGAGAGGGCATATATTTGTATATTTGATCTGTGCTTTAAACAATTGCTCTGCCCAGATCCTCCAAATTGAGGGAATCATTTTCAGGCTTTAGACATTGCTGCTATAGTTGATTAAAGCTTCTTTTCCTATTGTACTTGGGTAGATTTGTCTACTTCACTCACCCATCCATTTATTCAGAGAACAATTTATTCAGTGGGTGCTTCTTACACTTTTCTGTTAAAAGTTGTTTTATAACATGATGATTAAATGATAAATGATTCCTTGCTTCATAAGATTTGTAAACATGAATAGAATTAGAAAATTATTTTAAAGTCCGTTTTATTGTTAATGTTAATAAACTCACCTAGATATAATTTATGCATAGGCCTTTATTATTATTATTTTTAATTATGTATATTGGGGGTTGGACATGTGAATTCAGCTTCTTTTGGCTAGCTGGAGTTATCCAGTTGTGAGCCATCCACCATGGATCCTGGAAACCAAAATCAGAGCCTCTATATAAGTAAATAGTACATGTTAACCACTAAACCATCTCTCCTGACCCAAAATGTATACTTTTAAAATTATAAATATATATATGTATAGATATTGAGGGCTGAGAATGTAACTCATTGGTTAGAGTGCTTGTCTAGCATGCTCAAGGCCCTGATTTTGATCCTAAGCACTGCAAGCCAGCAAACAAGCAAACACAAAGACAGGCATCATGCTGTATACTTGTAATTCCAAGGCCCCAGAGACAGATGTGGGAAGATCACAGAAAGTGTGAGGCTAGGCTGGACTATAGAATGAGATTCTGCTTTAAAAAAAGAAAGAAAGAAAGAAAAGGCACTGTAAAGTAGATTGTAAATGACCTGAGCAATTAGAGATTTTGATTGTAAAACATTTTCTATCACCAAACTCTCTTCCCATTATCATCATCGTATGGCCGATAATGCTCTTATGCAAAGATAAGTGGAAGTGGAGAAAAAGAAAAAAACCACTACAATGGTAAAAGCTGTGATCTCTGCGCAGTGGGAAAACACTTCCCCTTCACCTTACTTTTAGAATTTATCAAATCATCTTCAATCAGCACATATTTCATATAATACAATAGCATATCAAGGGAGGCAGGCAGCTACGGCTCCTGGTGGCTTATCATGGCAGACATTGTTCTTGCTTCTATCAGTTCGCACAGATTGTTCCTGATTAGTACTCTTCCTTCAGGTATAATTCAGGGACCCAAACCCTCTCCATTTCATGACCGTGCGGCTCTCCAAAAGTGAGCCCTGAGTTCCTCTCAGATCCTGTGTCTCTCGCTTAATTCTGGATTAAAATGGTGTCCTATGAAAGAAGTTCATGAAACCTGCCTAGAAGTCACATCACCACCTTTGTCTATGTATCCACTGGCCAAACCCCAATCTCTTAGCCACTGTTAGCTTTAAGGAAAGCTGGGAAATGTAGTCTAGTTGTGTGCTTCATAAAAAAACCAAAAAAAAAAAACCAAAAAAAAAAAAAAAAAACAGCTCTGATGAACACACCATAACCCACTCTCCCAGTCACTAAATAGTTCTTATATTCACATCCCCATATGAAAAGATGCACTTGCCCTTACCCATATAAAGCTTGGAGAATATTCCACAGTCTCCTAGTCTCTTGACTTTGGTCAAGTATGGGTCTCTGTATTAACTACTACGTAAAATCTACTGAAAATAGAAGCTTCTCCAGTAAAAATTAAGAAATACGTTTATCTATGGGTGTAACAACTCATTTTAATCCTGTCTTAGCTGTAAAATAGTAGTAGGTTCTCCTCTGCCTATCCATATATTCTTAGCTCAATACTGTGCTAGCTATGAATTTTTAGCTTGTGTAGCAGGTCTTAAATATAATCAGAAAATATTTGGTTACTCCCATGATGTCCCTGCCACTACTGCACCAGTGAGCATGCCTTGCCAGGCTGATCATTACTGTAGTTCACAGAGTCCACAGCCAGGTAAAATCGATGATTACATTTCTCCTCTGGTATTATGCATAGTACCTAGTAGAATTTGAAATCATTCAGTAGGACTGATATTGATGAATTATTCACTGGCAATTGGTTATATAAAGAATTAATATTTATAACACTCATGGATACAAAATTGAACCTTAAAGCAATTCTTGGAGAGTTGACTGTACCAATCCTCTCCCTGAGAACACAGGGGGAAAAAGAAAAAAAACAGGAAAATCAGGCAGCATGCAACAGGGTTCTCAATGGGGGCTGACCTATGCCCCAGTCAGAGTCCTGAGACCCCAAAGCTACGCTTCTAGATCTCCCTCAGTAACACCTGAATCCTACCATAGACTGAAGCTTTCAGGTCAGTTCCGGCTTGAGTGCTTCATGTTGTATGATTCAAGTTTGCGGTGGCTTTAGGAACAGGGTATTAGTGTCAGGTTCAAAAAAGCAACCAAGAATATTGACAATAGTCTATAATGTTTGTGGGTATCTCTGGAATCTCACTGACCAACAACTCTAAAGAACTAACCCATACTGTGGGATGTTCATCCTTAAATGGACCATCTATAATATAATCACTTCTCTCAAAGCTTATGAATCATTGTGGAAGAAGGAGTGAGGGGACTGTAAGAGCCAGAGGCAGTGAATGACTAGAGAAACACAGTGTCTTGAATACAACAGAGCAGTTATGTGTATGAATTCATGGTGGTTGTGATACACAGAACCTGTGCAAGCTATATCCAGACCAACTCCCAGCTAGGCAAGGGAACTTATGCATGAAGTACCATCCATAACCAGAGAGCTATTGGCAATTGATAGCTTCTAGAAAAGCAGAAGCCCATTGTTTTTTTAAAGAGTATAGCCCCTGATAGTGGAAAACAACACATCCAAGACTGTTTGGGACACACAAACTGAACTAGCCTGTTGTTTTTTTTTTTTTTAAACTTTATTTATTTATTATTTATTTATTTGCCTTGGTGTTTGCCTGGAACTGGAACTACAGACAGTTGTTAGCTGCCATGTGGGTGCTGGGAATCGAACCCGGGTCCTCTGGAAGAGCAGACGGTGCTCTTAACCACTGAGCCATCTCTCCAGCCCCCTAGCCTGTTGTTTTTTAAAAAAAGAAAGGAAGGAAGGAAGGAAGGAAGGAAGGAAGAAGGGAACAGAGAAGGATGCAGTTGGGTGAATAGTGAGCAGGTACAAAATTCTTAGAACAAATAAAATATTTGTAAAAGAGACCATTTGCTGAGACTTTCACATCCCTCCCCACAAGCTCTGCTCTTGTCTCAAAGCCCAGAAGATATACAATCTTTCCATACTCTAAATGTGGCTCCTGAAGGCTAGTTTCTTTCTAAAAGATTTATTTTATTTGTATTATATGTGTATGTCTGTGTACATATGTGGAAATTTGCAGGTGCTCACAGAGGCCAAAAGAAGGTGCTGGATCCCATGGACCTAGAGTTACAGGCAGCTGTTAGCCATCTACTGTCAGTGCTACAAACCAAAGTCAGGTCCTCTGCAAAAGAAGTAAGTGTTCTTTACTACTGAGCCATCTCCCCAGCCTGACACCCAGCATCTTTTGATTTAGAAAGCCTGGTCTTATCCCTGCACCTGCCACCCCAGCTCATCCACTCAGGAAGCCAAAGAGGTGGAACTAGAGTGAATACTCCCATGTAGACCATAGATAAGCAAGGGCTATGCAAACAGCATCACCACCCCCACAGAACTCTTCAAAGACCCAAACTAAATCTCATGCTAACTAAATCTTAACTTCCATCTGACCCTGCCAAGCTCCACTAACTTTCTGGATCCGTGCTTTTGATCACTTTAGGTAATCCATACTAGTGGCAATGTGTTAGAATTTGTTCCATTTTTGTCTAGCTTACTTCATTTAGAATAATATCTTCAGGATTCAGTGGGCCAAGGTGCTTGTCATAAAACCACAGTTGTGGAGTCTATTTTGAGTGCCATAGCATAGAGGAAACAATTTTGGTCTACATAAAATAGTTCCAACCACAGATATTACAATTTTTCTTTATATTTTATTTTAATTTTTTATGTGAATTGGTGTTCTGCCTGCATGTATATCTGTGTAAGGGTGTCAGATCTTGAAATTACAGACAGTTAATAGCTGCCATGTGGATGCTGGGAATCGAACTCAGGTCCTCTGGAAGAACAGTCAGTGCTCTTAACTGCTGAGCCATTTCTCCCGGCCCTATTTTTTACATTTCAATGGTGTAAGGCTCATGGCACAAAACTGAGAGTGACAACCTGTAGGAGTCAGTTCTCTTCTTCCAACATATGGGTCACAGGGTTCAAGATCAGGTGTGCAATAAGTGCCTTTACTCATTGAGCTTCTCTCCAGCTCCCACATGAAACATTTTAAGCTTATTCACAACCTTTGACCAAAACCTGCTACTTCGAGAAGTTCTTCCCTTTGGGTACCCTGCAAATATGGTGCCCAGCCTTTTTAATCTTTGCATTATGGGCTTCCGGGGCTCCTGACCTCTTCTTGGCTTGGACTGCTGGGAAATACCAACTCTTGCCCTCCTAAGAAGGACACACATGCAAAGCACGTGGATTACTCCAGCTCCACAAGGCTTCTGTTTGGAGATATGTCCTGCAGCTACCACGGTTGCCCTGCTCATTCCTCCCAGTTCCAGCTACTTTCTCATTTGGATCACTGTCTCTCTTAATGCAGCCCACACTTCTAAAGTCACTCCTGATACTCTATTTGAGTGTGAATTCCCTTTCCCTATAAATATTACTAATGTATCTTCCTAGAGAAATGGAGTTTTGAAAAGCATACAAAGATGTACAGGATGTGAAGAGCTAGCTCTGAGGTTAAGAGTACCAACTCCTCTCCCAGAAACCAACAGTGTCAATTCCCAGCAACAAAAAGCCTAACTATCTTCTGTGACTCCCTTTCCAAGGGAATCCAATGCTCTTTTCTGGCCTCTGGGGGCACTACATGCACATGGTGTATCAACATACATGTAGACAAAACAGCCATACACACACACACACACACACACACACACACACACACTCACACACACACACACACACACACTCACACACATACACACACATTAAAAACATATCAAAATGAAGTTTAAAAAACAATTATGTTCAGGACATCAAGATTCACACTGAAGAAGCTCTGGAAGCAATCAGAAGCCGGTAAATGTGTTTCTGTGGGACATGACATTAGAGAATGCACATGCTAGTGTTAGAGGACTTCTTCTATATCAATTCCATACCTGGAGGGCTGTGAGCAAGCTGTTCCCTTGACTTTCCCATACCCTATCCCATCTTAGAATATGTTTCCCTCAGGAAAAATTAACTGAATAAGGATGAGACGTTTGCATCTAAAAGAGCAAAAGGCATAGATTGCCTTACATTGAAATAAAAGATAAGAGCACCTCGAAAATAAAAGCACATAGCAACAAGGGCAACCTGAAGACTAAAATGAAGACAGATGTGAAGAGAGAAGCCAAGAACTTTTCCAGGTAGGTGCCTTTTCGCACACATGTCCCCTTAGGATCTCCTTTGAGAATGCTTTACTCTTCTAGCCATTACGTACTAGAATATCTTTAAAGTGTCTTCATATTTAGGATGAAGTAAAAGAAACAGTAAGCCCGGCTGACCCACCATTCCAAGTGCATAGTCACATAATAAAGTCTTACGCAGAATATAAACATTGGGTGTGGTGATACACACCTGCAATCCCAGCACTCAGAAGGAAGGAGACTCGGGCAGGAAGACATCAAGCTTGAGGCTAGCCTGGGCTAGGGATGAGACCCCAGCTTCCAAACACCCAACAACAATAATAGAAGTATAAAAGTCAGCGGATGCTGCAGCTTGTGCCTTTATTGAAACCTTTTTAATTTTTTTTTCATTTATGGTGTGAATGGGGATGGTACATGCCACCATGCACATGAGGCTGTAAAAAATCAACTTTCAGGATCTGGCCCTCTCCTTCCACCATGTGAGTCCCAGGGGAATCGAACTCGGGTCATAGGACTTGGTGGCAGGTGCTTCTACCCACTGAACCATCTCACAAGCTCAGTGTTGATCTTTTAAAGCTATGTTTTATTTTCTTCTTATAAAATTATAGTATCTTTGAAAAATCTAAAAACCTGTGTGGAAGAAAGAAAAAAGAATAAAGAACTGAAAGGGATAAATAGTTACATCATTTATTCAACACATGTTTATTACACTAGGGATGGAGCAGTAAATTAAACAAAATCCTTGCATTTGTAAAACCAGCACTCTGATGGGAGAAGGATGAACCAGGCCATGAGTGACATTGTAAATTAGTAATAGTGTGGCATCCCTGAAGTGCAGAGCTAATGTGAAGGGCACTGTTTGGGTAGACATTTGGAGAGGCATCTCTGTGGAGCAACATTTGAATAGCTGTGACAGAAGCCACAGCTGAGAGATGAATGGGGCAAGGAAGCCAGCCATGTGGTTGTTCTGGGAAATAGGAAGTCATCATAAAAACAGCAAGTATGTGACCCAAAGACAAGAGCATGTGGGATAGACTTGGAAGCAGCAGGTACTGCATGAGGAGACCCCTGTGAGTGGCAGGAAGAGCAATTCCACATGGGCAAAAGGGGGCACCTCAGCCTGGGAGGCCACGCCAAGAAGTTTGGTTGATATTCCAAATGAAACGACACTGCTGGATGGTTTAACAAAGGAGTAACATAGACTGCTTGACAATTCAAATAACTCACTCCATCTATTCTATAGGAAATATTCCTAAAGTCTTATTTACAGATTTTTGAGGTAGTATTTTTATTTCTTTGTTTTTCTGTCTTAACAATAAATAAGCAAAGTTTAGTTTTGCAATCAGAAAATAAAACATGAAGTGACAAAGAGCAACTGTATTTGTTCCTTCCTACTGTGTAACAAACTATCTCAAAACTCAGTGACTGAAAACCTCAAGTATCTGTTACCTTGTAGTTGGGGTTAGAAATCTAAGAAAGGCCTGGCTAAATAGACTCTGCTCACCTGCAACCATTTAACAGGCAGGCTGCAAGCATCTCAGTATCCAACAGGGGAAAGGTCTGCTTCCAAGTTCTGTTTTGTGACTATGGGATAACCCCAGGGGCAGGAAACCATGTGTCCTTTGCCAGATGGACAGCTTCTTGGATACCCAGAGTGAAGGTGCCCAAGAGAGAGAGAACAGTGCTTTTTATCACCCAATTTCAGAAGCAACATTATAAAGATTTTCACATTCTACATACACATGGGAGTTCTCCCCAAGGATATCAATACCAGTAGGTGAGGGACCTTGGGTCCATCTTGGAGGATCCAACCATAGCAACCATCTCTTCCAGGCAACTTGACTCACTGGAGCAGAAGCACATCTGAATGCAAACCCGGTTTCTAACACAAGCCTCTGACAAAATTTCGAGTACTGCCCAGCACAGCCAACTGTTGGCTTTTCTCCTCTCATTGACTCATTTCCTTGGCACCCATGCCAGATCCACATTATGTTCTTCTGCACTCACCACATTAATTATTTTTTTATACACTGGTTAAGCTGGTGATCTCCTCTCTCCCCTCCCCCCTCTCACTTTCTCCCTCCCTCTTAAGAAAATCTTACAGACTCTGAATAGAAACCTAAAGCCAGGAGGCAGCACACCGTCTTCATGATTGAGAAAGAACTTTCTAGCTGCTTCCCTCCTAAGAGGTCCTGATAACAGGATCTCAGAACACCCACAAATGCAGCAGATACAAGGTCAAGCAGGCATATGCAAGGGAGGACTAGGGACTGGAGAATAGGAGGGAGTTACAAGCTTGTTGTTGCCTTGTGTAATTGTCCAAGTTTGATGGCAAAATGCATGGTGGCAGATATCAGATGATCCTCTGCACTCTGTACTCAGACTCCACTATGATAAGGTGTTCCTGTGCTTTGCTTTTAAGCACTTGGATGTTTTTTAAAAAAAATAGTAGCAATAGGAGTTGGAGAGATTACTCAGGGGCTAAGTGCATATACTGACATTGCAAAGGATCCCAATTTGTTTCTGAGTACTCACTACATACATTGAAGCTCATCTATAGCTCTCCAGCTCTGGGTGATCTGGCACCCTCTTCTGGCTTCCAGAGACACTCCACTCACATGCACATACATATGTGCAGAATTGAAAGTAACAGTTTTTAAAGATTCAAGCAGCAGCAATAGAAACAACCTGAGATTCAATCTTGTTTAAACACTATCGTTCTTCTAAACACAAAAGCATATCTTCAAAACATGGCCTCTCTTTCAGGATATATACACATTTGCTCAGCAATTTTCTAAACCTCTGTTCTACATTTGTACCCCTGGTTGCTCTTTCTGGGTCCTCTTTCTACCTACAAGTGACTCTGTCTCCAGCATACAACTTGCAGATGCCTTATTGTAAAAGGTTGGGATGAGTGTTTCTGACTTGGAAACATTATGTGTACATATAATGAGATCTCTTAGGGGGGTTTAAACCCAGAGTTCCTTTTAGTTTCATAAATACCTTATTCACATAGTCTGTAGTTTGAATGCACCCTGTCAAAAATACTAACTACAGAATTTCCACTTGGGGTATCATGTCTGTGCTCCAGACAGTTTGAATTAGGGTTGGATTTCTGATTTTGGATTTTCATATTGGGGGTGCTCAGCTTATGTCACTCTGATCTGATTTTTAGATTTTTACCTGATATCTCTCGAAACAGAAATTTACCCAGACACTGCATACTATCTTAGCCAAGCTTGTTTACAGGTAATGTTTCTCTGCACAATCTAGAAGACTAATTCTCCACCTTAGTGGACTCTTAGATAGCCTGCAGATGGCCATAGGGAGTGTGGAATATGGGAAGTTCCCGAAATCTCTGTAGATACGTTTAAAAGAGTCTAAAATTAAGCAAGAATCAGTTTTTTTATGGTAAATGAATCAAAGGAAAGTGTCAGAATGGACTGCCCATTATCTGAATCACTTATGAATACATTAGCATTAATTAATACATACATGTGTCTGTTTTACATTAATTTGTGCAGTTGGAATATATGTGGGCAGACCATCTGCCTAAGGGCATGTGAGAAGTGTTTCCAGAATTTGCTCAGCAGCCATGAACAAAAAGGTTCACCTTTATGTTCCCTGTCCATGTTTGGACAAGAAATGCTTCAGCTGCTCAAACAATTAGGAAATGACTTGTTTACAGGGGAAAGAGCTAAGACAAGAAAATGATGGTTTCAGCAGCTCTTCTATGCAGACCACACTAAAATGATGCTAACTTTAATGTTCGGTACTTACTCTGTACCAGGCACTTTGCAACTAAATCTGCATGTATTGAAGCTGGAAGGCAGGAGAGGCTTCAGTGCATTTGTTCATGTGGCCCTAGGCACTTGGCACAGCTGATGAATGTAGTCTGCCTCAGTGACCCTGAAGGTCCATAAACAAAGGTAATTCCAAGGAAGGGAAAAGCATACAAAAGAATTAGTGTATCCAAAGTCAGGAAAACAGGATGCGTGCTCAAACCAGTGTTCCTGCTTTTTGAAAACATGGATCAGCTGCCACAAGATAGGACACCTGAGACTGAAGAGTCCTTCCAAGTCCTTTCTAAAATGAAAAGAGGAAAAGGGAAATAGACATCTGGAGGACAAAGAAGAACCAGGCAGAGTTCTGGAAAAGTATGTGGAGGTAGGAACCAAAGAAGAAAGGAGAGGGAGAAAAGCTAAGCCAAGGATGAGGGAAAGAAGCAAGTGCTGGAGACATGGCTGCCCTCTAAGAGAAAAGGAATCAAAATGAATAAAATTCTTGAAAAATTCTTTTTTTTTCTTTTCTTTCTGTCACTAAACCACCAAAAAATAGATTAATCTCTTGAGCACTCTACAAACAATAACTCTAGAAGGAGAAATTGTTTATGTTTTCTATCAGGACTGGGATGGTGTGGTACTCAATCCTCATTCAGGTGAGGAATGACCTGAGGACAATTTGGAGATGGTTGTGTACCAAAGATTTAACCATCATTGTTACCTTATTACAACAAGATTAAGACCTAACTAACTACCCCAGGAACAGAGTAGACATCAGGCTAAGTGTGGTCAGAGTGCATTGATTTTTCCATAATTATTTCTTCTCTACTCTTCATGTTCCCAGTCACATCTCAGCAACTACAAAGGGAAATCTATATGCCATGCCACGTAGGGCATCTCCTGGATGCCCAAGATAATTTCCTAGATCCTGCTTGCAAGAATCTCTCCTCTGTTCTCAGTGGGAGGAGTCGTGTTTGACAGTCAACTGCAGGAGTCTACTTCACTGGATTGAGAAATAGTGAGGTGCCTGAATAAGAACAGGGTTTTGTTTTGTTTTGTTTTTTCTTTCAGGTGTGACAGTGGCTTAGCATGTGAGTCTGAACTATCTAGGAAAGGAGGCTGGGCCCTTTGTGTGAGTGGGCTGGGGCCCAAAACAAAATGAAAAAGAAGCCATATTGGTGTCTCTCACTGGGATGTAGGGTATCCTGATGCCCTGTCTTGAACTTAGAACTCCAGGCTTGCTGGACTCTGGACTTCAAGACTCTGTCACAGCCTCCTTCCTAGGAGCTTAGCCCCTTAGTTTTGAGCTGGGTTACTTATGTGGTCTTCCTGGCTCAGAACTTCAGGACTTAGAGAACACTGTGGGATGCTCATACCAGGACCTTCAGCCTATATTTAGTCTCCAGGGTGTTTCTCAGCCACCATAATTGCAGGAGCTAATTCCTTTAATAAATCTCTCATCTGTCCTGCTGGTTTTGTGTCTCTGGAGAATGCTGAATAATAGAGCACTTTTATCTTTAAAGCAGTAATTGTAAACAGAGGGTTGATGTCTTGGTTATTGTTTTGTCAACCTGACATAAGCCAGAGTCAATTGAGAAAGAACTCTCAGTTGATAAAATGCCTCTATGAGATTGGCCTATAGGCAAGTCTGTTGAACATTTTCTTTTCTTTTTTCACATACTACTTTTGATTGTGTTTTTCCAACCCCAACTCCTCCCAGGTCTCCTCCACCTTCCTACCTACCCAACTGTATGCTTTTCTCTCTCTCTCCCTTTTACACTCTGTTCTATAAAAAAAAGAAACTCATAAAAACACAAAATCAAAATCAAGACAAATAAACCCAATATAACAAAAAAAGACAAAATGAAGCAAACCCCTACATACACACACACACACATACACACAATCATAGAGCGGTTTTGTGTTGGTCAACTACTTCTAGAAAGGAGGCCTGCCCTAGTGTGTAGTTAATATACCCAGTGGCAGTAGGTATATTTAAAAAAGTTATTTTTCCTCTGCCAACAGGTATCAATTGCAAATAGCTTCTTGGTGGGACACTTTGTCCACTTCATCCTCTCAGTTCTGGGACTCCATCTGGCTTGAGTCTGGGCAGGCTCTGTGTCTGGAACTACAGTTTCTGTAACATAGTACATGCATTAGTCCTGTTATACTTGAAAGACACTGATTGGAGTCTCTATCATCTCTGATTCTTACAATCTTTCTACCTTCTCTTCCACATAGATTCCTGATCCTCGAGAAGAAGAGTTTGATGAAGACATCACATTTAGGACTGAGTTATCCAAAGTTGCTCACTCTCTGCACATTGTCCTATTGTGAGTCTCCGTGTTGATTTCTATCTACTGCAAGAAGAAGCTTCTGTGATATGGAAAGAATGAAGCACTGCTTTGTGGATATAGTGATATGTCATTAGGAGATTTTTTTTTCACTAAGTTACTTTAGCAGAATAATAGTATGTTTTCTACTAGGCCCATGACCTATCTAGTATCAGGTTTTTGTTTGTTTGTTTTTACCACTATATCAGTGTCTGGTATGAGTTGTAACCTTGGAATAGGCTTTAAATCTAATTTTAAAATGTGACTGGTTACTTCAGTAACATTTATGCTATTATTATATTATTGTATCTTTGTGGGTAGGTTGCTGTAGAAGGTTGTCAAATTTGTAGCTGGGTGATATTGATAATAACCTTTCTCTTCTGATATTATACAGAGTAACTTCCAGTATCATGAACAGTAGTCAGCAGTGGTATAACTGAGCACCAGCTTGTTAAGCACTTTCTTGATGAATGATTGATGTGGGTGTTGCTATCTATGGGTAGGTGGTCCTGAGATGAACAACAAAGCAGACTGAGCAATCCACAGGGAGCAATCCAGTAAGCAGTGACCTCTATGGCTTCTGCTTCAGTTTCTGCGTCCACATTCTTGTCTGGAGTTCCTTCTTAGACTTCCTTTAATGTTAGGCTAAGATGTGGAACCACAAGCTGAAATAAACACTTTCCTCCCCTAGGTGGCTTTTAGTCATCTGTTCTACACAGCAGTAAAAACCCTACCTAATACAGAAATTGTACTAGGTGGTGGGACATTGCTGTGACAGACTTGACCATGTTTGGGGAGGATAATGTAAAGACTGTGGAACTGTGCACAAGAAAATCATTGCATGTTTCGATGAGGTGTTTGGAGAACTTGGAAGATAATGCTAAGAGCAATTCAGTCACTGAAGGCCTGGCTTATGAAGTTTCAGAAGAAAGCAAAAACTAAATCAAGGCCATCTGTGGAATGTCACCTGCTAGGAACCTCTGGTGTCTGGTCAGCTAAAGCTCAACAATTGGCTTGAGACCAGCACCACTGCTTTACCCCAGTCATTGACACAGGTTACCCGAAGTTGAGAAATTAGTGGTGATTAAGAAGAGGCAAGCATTATTATTTTTTTTTTAAACTTTATTTATTTATTATTTATTTATTTATTTGCCTTGGTGTTTGCCTGGAACTGGAACTACAGACAGTTGTTAGCTGCCATGTGGGTGCTGGGAATCGAACCCGGGTCCTCTGGAAGAGCAGACGGTGCTCTTAACCGCTGAGCCATCTCTCCAGCCCCGAGGCAAGCATTATTGAGGTGAAATGTTTTGTGAAGTGTTTCCTCCTCAGTCAGCACCCAGAAGTGTGGTCAGAGGAGGCCAATCTTGGTAAATGTAAGAGTCTCTCAAGCAGTACTGTTTCAAAAACATGAAGAGGTCACCGAGAGCAGCTGACAGTTGGCCCTGTGTGAGAGGGCCAGGAAAGGCCATTGGTAAAGATGCAGCCTCAGTCTTGAGGTGGATAGGAAAGCAGGCTGAGCAAACCATGAGGAGCAAGTCAGTGAACAGCACCCTTCCATGGCTTCTGCTTCAGTTCCTGCTTCCGGGTTCCACCTTGAGTTCCTGTTCTGACTTCCTCCAATGATGGACTGTGATGTGGAATTGTAAGCTGAAATAAACCCCTTCTTCCCCAAATTGTTTTTGGTTATAGTGTTCTGTCACAGGAATAGGATTCATAAATAAGGCTTATATTGGTGATGTAAGCCTGATCTACATGGCCTGTCTCTAGAATGTGGTATAGCATTGGTTTCCTTAAACAATGTGAGTATTAAATAACTATGGTACCAGATAGAAATCAAAATAATTAATTAAATATTGAGTAGACATTTAGATAGATATCATCCATCTGCCATAGCAAGTATAGTGGTATTTATGATATAAAATTAATTATTTTTACTTTCTCTCTATCCATGAGAATGGTGTGTTTTTAACCTATACTGAAATTGAGATTAAGCCAGTAACTGTAACTGTCTCTGCCTTTGGCTTGTGACTTGTTCATATGACTCGGTTTGGCCAGTGGAATGCTAGCCGATATAACACAAATCCAGTCGGATTAACTGTCTCCCATTTCTACCATCACTCAAAAAGCACAAGCCAGCTAGGCTACCCATCCAAAAAGATGAGAGACATATAAAGGAGACCTCTACTTCTAGAGTGTGAAAGCCTGCAAACCCAGAAGTCCCGCCCCTTTTCAGACAGCTCCCTGTGACCTACAGACTTCTGAGCAACACAGCTCTCTCATGTCACAGCTATATTAAGCTGACAGAGCTGAGTGTTGCAATACACAGCATTAATGTGACAAAAATTGGTTGAGAGAACAACTAATTTAATTCAAAGTATGCTGTTGTCTTCCACATCACTCTGTCCCTATATCCTCATTGGCTGCACTTTAGCATGGCTCTCATCTGAAAATGAGGGCTGTGGCATGATTCTCCATTTTCAATTTCAAAGAAAGATCTAATACAGTCGACAGCTGCTTTTAGAGGTCCTTCAAGAGGTCCAGCACCCCACCCCTGCATATACACACCCCTACCACCCATCCCTTTATAGTCTGGTCAGGTACATCCAGCATAACCTACAGCTATTGCTGCCAAATCCTGCCAAAAGCTTGTGATATTGAAGTGGCAGCACCTCAAACTGTCCTGTGATTTCTGTATCATAGGAATTCTGGAAACAGATGGTGAGCACAGAAGACAGGCATGGTTGTACTCTGCAGATGGGGCAAAGGGGAACGAGCGACCAAGGAGGTGAGAAGTGAGAAGATCCTGGAGGAGTGCTGGAGGAGAAGAGAATTGCCAAGAGTTTGCCTTCGGTCTAAAAATGCTCCCACAGGTTGCAGGAAGATGGATAAGAGAAGCACCTGACAGGTAGTTGGGGGTGGAAGCGAGGCAAAAAGGCTGTTTTGCTACAAAATCGAGAAGGATTGTATGTTTAAGCAGCTTTGCTTTTCTTTAGTTTACACTAAGAAAATAGCAAAATTCATCAGTTCACCTGGGTTTGACCTTTGGGTGGATGATGTCTTTGCTTGAGGATACAGGCAGGGTGGTAGCTGAAGATGGAGCTCATAGCAATGAACCAGATTCAGATAAATGACCTGGGACATCCCACACTCAATATGCGGCTCCCCAGAAACCTTACCTTCTGGGAAGGGGACTGTTTTCTGTGGACGTCTCAGATGGCTGCTCTCCTAATTCTATCATGAAATGTATTTCCCCTCGAGCTGGTATTTATCACCACATTCTGGCACAGCTCCCAAAAGGCTGCATCTGCACCACTGAGCTGGGGTTACGTGTAGTTCATTAATATGCAAGAGGGGCCTTGAAATCATTCCTGCTTCGACAGGAGCTTCTACATGCCTTTCTGGAATGCTTGTTTCTGAAGTGGTCTGGCACACTGACTTCCTTGTCTTCTTTTAATCAGCTCCATCTTGTCATTCTATAAGAAGTTAAAAAAAAAGAAAGAAAAAGGAGAAAAAAAAACTGTTCTCTGAAAACCTCAAGGAAGGTGTGCAGTCTCTCTCTCTCTCTCTCTCTTTCTCTCTCTCTCTCTCTCTCTCCCTCTCTCTCTCCATCTCCCCACCCCCTCCATGAACACATCAAAGTAAGAAGTGACATGCAGTGCCCTGGAGCTCTTAGCAACATGCTTTTAGGTTTGGAAAATTTCATTTTCTACCTTATGATGATTACATGAGGAAAGATGAAATGCTCGCTTTGAGGTTTATTTGAGAAAGAGATGTAATAAATGTTGTGGCTTCCCACTGAATGGAACAAATCCACTCTGGCCATATGAGGATATTAAAAATTACATATGTGTGTGCATGGACATACCCTGTGTGGCTTAGGTGGCATTTGTGGTCCCAGATGCTGAGAATGGAGACCTGTGGTGGCTTCTTTTGGAAAATGCTGAATAAAGTTTTTCATTTTATCCAGCCTTGAATGTATTTGATTCCAAACGAAAATGAGTTCCCACCCTGGTGGAGCCACAGCAATCTCCTTTAAACCAGTCCCTCATCCCCATAAACACTCATTCATGTATGCATGCTTGTACACACACACACACACACACACACACACACACATACACACACACTAGGAGACAGATTAAGTCACACAGACTTTCCCAGCATACAGGATCCTCTAAAACTCACAAGCATACCTGCCTGTCTTGTTGAAGAATTAACCATATTCCTTTTCCAAAAAGTTCATTTTTCAAAACCCTAGAGCAGAGCAGAGCAGAGCACCTTTGTATTTCATTCTGGCCCTGAGCATCCTTTGTTGTTGCTTGCTTCTCTGGTATGTTTTAGCCTGGGGAACTTCCATCTTGGCTGGGAGCTAAATGGAAAATGATCAGCTCTCCTATCACAGGAAAAACAACCAGCAAAGTAGGGAAATAGCCTCATGGCTTCAGCCCTGTGTGTGTGTGTGTGTGTGTGTGTGTGTGTGTGTGTTTCCTTTAGTGAGAAAGAAAGTAGTCAAGTATTCACCAAATAAACCGGCATCTCACACCCAGAAGCATGCAATCTTGAGCTCTGTTCACAGCTCTGACATCACATATAGTGTTCTTTGTTTGGCCCACAGCTGGACCGTGCAGGTTGTAAGAGCTAGGATTTTCCAAAGCTTTGCTATCAGCTCCACTCAGCCAGGTCACCCTCTATACACAGTCAGTCATCACCCACCCTCAGGGTTAGTCCCCAGCCTCTTGTGAGGATGCTGACCATTCGAGTCTGGGGCAGAGCTATGAGGTTTTTGCTTTGGCTGCAGACAGGAAGGGCGATTTTGATCCTTTTTCACAAATAACCTCAAACTCCAGCTTTTCAGCAATGAGTAACCTTTGTTTGCTCTCCTTCAAGCAATAAGAAAAGACTTTGGTCACATGCTTACTGTGTCCACTCTCACAGATCCCCTCCCTTATCCTGCCTAGCTCTGTATTTAAAGGGAGATGGCTACCTCTCTGCATTTTTACATATTTAATGTTTTTGATAGTTTTGTATCAAGCCCCACATTCCCACTGAGGCAGGTACTATTGTGATCCCTCCATGTTAGGTGAAGAAACCAGAGATGCAGAGATTACCAGGTCTATACAATCATCCCACATTGGGGGACTGAGGGGCCCCAGACCCAGAGATCCCATCTGACTCCTGAGCTTATTGGCTGTCAAACAGCAGGCTATGCTGACTCCTACTAGTAAGAGGTTCCTGATACCCCGTGGTCTTTAGTTACCCCTCTATGAATAAGGTGCTGTGATCTGGTCCACAAGTTCATTTCTCCTATACACCGTGAGGTCCTGGGATAACCTTAAGCATTTGTTCTCCTCTGTTTGATACCCTCAGAAGTGCTAAGTGAAGCTTTAACATCATCCACAGTTTATCATAGCATTTAGGGGCTGGTAAATGATGAGTGAAATTCAAGAGAGAAAATAAGTAAGTCTAAGTAAGGTATGTCAAAAGAGCAGGACCTATGCAGTGTTGGATTCAAATCAAATGAGAGGAGTGCATGGTATTTTCATGCTGCTCTGACCCCATATCAACACACTGTCATTGTTTTCGATAAAGAGATGGTAAAGAACTCACACCAAACTGCCATGTAGTGTATATGGTGTTTGTAACTGAATAAAAAGGACCACGGGATAGATGTTGAGAAACTGTGTTATAGGTCCATGTTTGCTACTCACTAGGTATCTAATTCAGAACAAGGGTTGATTTTATTCTTTTTATTCTCTCTGGGATTGAAGTACTTAGTCTATGTAGGGAGAAGACTGCATTAAAATATCTCTATAACATGGAAGGAAAGTGAGGATATAGCGTTATGAGCATTTTACTAATATAGGAATACAAATAACTGTTATTATCACCCAAATCGTACATCATTAAGGGCCTTCATGAACCAAGCATTTTAGTTCTATTGCTGTCCAGTAAGGCCTTGTAATTCCAACTTTATGAAGGCAGAGACTATGGGTCAAAGAAACTCCATAATGTGCTCAACTTTACAGAGCTAGCAAGTGGCTAGGCTGGAACAGAAATCCAGGTCATTCTGTCTCTGTAGTCCATACTCAGGAGCATGAGAAGTCCATTGCCACGACACCCCTTAGTTAATATCTCTCCTAGGAAGCTGCATCATTACTCAAGTATCCCCCAGTGTCTGCCTGACTTCCAAAAGCACCTCGAGCCTGCCCTGTGGTGACAGCCACTGGAGAGAGCTCTCCTGGGACCCTGTGCACCATCAGGAACCACTTGCCAGTGGTGATTCCACAGTGTTTACCCAGCAGCAGCTGCTGCTGTTGCAAGACCAGCAGCACACGGAGTCAGGACTAACAAACTGTTCCCTAGAACCAGCCCTTTCTGTTTCTCTCCCTGTAGACCTTGAAGCAAATCCTCTTGTTAATACAGGGGGATGCATCAATGCAGCATTTGACTTTGTTGTCTCAGAGGCTGTCTCTAGCCCATTCAATCAGTGCTTATTTGGGAAAAAAAAAAAAAAAAAAACCCTTCTGTCTGGAGGCCATCAAATCTCTTTTCTTCAGTATCTCTATAAACTCCCCTTCCAAATTTAAAAATGTGCTTCCTTGATTATATCAAAGACATTAATAGAAGGTCGATACAAAACATACAAGCTTCTAGATGAATCATTCTTTGGGTGTGATTATTATATGCTGAATGTCTTTAATAAACTCTTTAAAGTCTGCCAATGTAACCCAGAGTCTTAAAAATAATTAAATTCCCCACATTTATGAATGTGTGCCTCTAAATAAGTCCCCCCCAGACAGCTTTGAGATAGATAAAGCTAGATGTTGACTAGAAAGCATGAGTAAGAACTTCTCATGGGTGGCTGGTACCCAGACACAGCCTGATGATTGCTGTGGCTACACTCAGAGATGTGACCAGAAGCAGAAAGAGAGGATAAAGAAATACCCAGAGTGTTCTCTTCTTCACATCTTCCCATCACTTGTTAGAACCTACCATCAATCAACAATCAATATTAAGGAAGCCCAAGAAACATACTTGGCAAGGGTCAGTGATCTGAAATAGAATTCACCGCATGCTTGGCAAGCTAAGGGAATGATACAGTCAAGAGTGGAAAATGGCTGGGCCTGATTTCATCCCTCAAAAACTCATTAAGGACTTTTCTTAATAACTAATCCCTATCTAGATGAAGATACCACTGTGTGTACTGAATCAGTACAGAGACTATCTTCACACTGTAGTTTGTCCATACGACTTACATCACCACCCTGGCAATGGTATTATGAACTAAAAATTGATGTGTAGCTTGCTTTCTGCAATGAAATACAAGTGGCATGGATGCATGCTCTGTCTGAATCTAAGCCACACCTCAGGCTCTACCATCTTCTCCCTCCTTCTGCCCTGAGATCTGTGATAATGTGATTATGTGACTTATTATTTAACTGTGACATTGCATTAGCTGTACATTTTTTCTTTTTTTACCTAGTCACAATGGAGCCCATTATCGTAAGTGTAGAGGTGCTTCACTGGAAAAGGTACCCAGCATTTGAAGGGAAAATAATGTGTATGTTATCTGAAACGAACATGTTACTTAAAAATAAGCTTATCATATGTTTCCCAACTTTTCAGGTACCTGCTATTCATAGGGAACAGAATAATGACACTCAACTGTACACTGAATTCAAAACAATTAATGCCTGACAACAGAATCTCTGTGCTCAACAAATGAGCCCTCATCTTTGAGAGGAGTACATTCTAATGGCACTTGTAGATTCCCAGAAGTGATCTTAAAAAAGAAAAGAAAATTCTCCAGCCAAGCCACTCCCTTGCTTAAAACCCTTTTGCTAACTCTCTGCTGTGTCTCAGCACCCCAGCTTCTCAAAGATAAAAAACAGACTGATGCCCAGCATCCAGTCTAACCCCCCATTTATCTGTCCAGCTCTATTTGTGCCTAGAAACCTGAAATCTTACTATTATCAGTAATTGACTTTGCATAATTCCAGGCTACCCAGATGTCTTTTCCTACATGCCAAGAATGTCCTTTCAAACCCACTCTCCCATAGTCCCATTGGCAAAATTTTCTTTTTTCCAGTAAGTTCCAGCTCCCATGTCTCCTCCTCTGAGAAGCCCTTCTAAATGAGGGCCAGATGAGTTGCTGTTTCACAAGCACCCCCCAGGAGCTCTGTGTCCTTTGTCCCTCTGCCTTCTCCACTTGACCATGGAATCTCTACAGCAATATTGTCTTTATCACTACCTGCAGTATCTGTGGTGGTAGCCAGCATGTTCTAGGTTACTTTAACATATCTGCTGAATAAATGAGTGGATGAAGGAATGGGTGAATGGATGAAGAGTTTCCCCCTGCCTTCTCTGCTCTGGAATCATGAGATACTCTGAAATTTGTGAAGAATTCCAGCTGAGCGTGGAAGCAGGCTCCTATCATGACAGTGCTCCAGAGGCTGAGGCATGGGAATAGGGAGTTTGAGGTCATAGACTATGTTGCAAGAGTCAACAGAACCAAGAAGGAAAGGGAGATGGAGGGGGAAGTAGAATAAACCCCAGATGCCTCCATGTCGAAATTTATTTTGCTTACAAAATGTATTCAGGTTACAGGTATGGTAGTTTATCAGATGGTATTCAGTTGATTTTGGTTTCTTTTGAGTAATTTAATGTTAGAGCTGAGAAGCATCAGAGACCACCACACTTCCTTCATGTAAGAAAGAGAAGTGGTGGGGCTGGAGAAGTGGCTCAGCGGTTAAGAGCACTGTCTGCTCTTCCAGAGGACCCGGGTTCGATTCCCAGCACCCACATGGCAGCTAACAACTGTCTGTAATTCCAGTTCCAGGCAAGACACCAAGATAAATAACTAAATAAATAAAGAAGTTTTTAAAAAAAAAAAAAAAAAAAGAAAAAGAAAAAGAAGTGGTGAGCAGAATGCTCCTGAGTTAGAAGACAATGGATCTAGAGGTTCTTGCACTGACCACTATTGTATTATTCTGTCATATTCAGTGGATCTAGAAAACCTGCCCTGGCTCAGTACTCTTTTGATGTTGATGATTTTTGAAGTTGTATTTTAATGATAACATTTCTCCCTCTAAAAACCTTCAATCTACTCCTTACCACTCTCTTTCAAAGTCATGGCCTCCCCTTCATTGTTACAAAATGCATATATGTATTTGTATATACATATGCATTCCTAAATATTAACTGCTGGATCAACATAAAGTTATGTACGTTTTCAGGGCTGACCATTCCCAGTGCACAATGGGTTGGTGTGTTCTTCCCTGACAATGACCTTCTCTCCCACTCCCAGCTTTACTCAGTTCCCTGTAGTTGTTTATGTAGAGTTGAGACATGTCCATTGGGTACATGTCCTTACCCAGTTTGGCCTGTCCATTGATGGCCTCCTTGTTGAGTTCATGCTGGTTAGACTGTTCAAGTATAGCTTTCTGGTGTTACTAGAAGACAGTCTCACAGCAAATTCCCCAATCCTCTGGTTCTTACAGTCTTTCCATGTCCTTTCCCTATTGTTCCCTAAGCTGCAGATGTGGGAGTGCCTCATAGGTGTGTCCATTGAGACTGGGATATAAAACTCTACATATTGATTGGTTGAAATTTAGTAATAGTAAGTTTGTAATAGTCTCCATGTGTTGCAAAGAGAAGTTCCCTTCATGAAGTGTAAAGACTACACTTACCTTTTATTTATTTATTTTTTTTAATAAAGTCTCATTTTTTATCCACATATGACTACACTTGTATCGCGGTAAAAACCCGCCCTGAGATATGTTTTAAACAGGGTTTATTTGGTGAAAATAGTTTACAAAACAGAGCCGGTTTTAGGAGAAGATGACAGGATGAGGTTGCTGCGCGCCGGAGCCTTTCTAAGGAAGATTCTTCATCCCCACGTCGTACGTCCGAACTCCCGGGCAGCTGGAGCGAACTGCGCACTCGGTCGGGGAACTCTCGTGAGAGAATGACGACTTCCTGTCCTGGTCCCCTCCCTCAAAGGTCTACTTCCGGAATCCTTTTCAGTTAACCACGCCCAGCTCGTCTCCATTCCTATGACGCAATCGTTCACATATACAGTTCCTGATATTTCCCGCTACACACTTGTCTTTAAATATAAGGACAAATGTTTGTTGCTAGGAATTATGTTGGTTTAGCAAATTAGTGGATGTAGATTCTTCTTTAATAACCATAATTAGTTAGGTAGGTTTCCCATACCAGGCATGATACCCCTCTTGTTGAGTAGGTCTTAAGTCCGATAGACAGAAGTTGGTTACCACCAACATATGTGTGCCACCACTACACCCATAGGGTTATCATCCATTGCTGGTAGCTGATGTGGCTCATAGATATCAAAACTAGGTAGGAATGTTGGTTTCCTCTTTCCTTTGGAAAATTGCATGGTACCTTTTAGTAACCTGAAAGCTAGGTTTCAGGGAGGGACATTCTGGTTAGTTCCAGCTAGTTTCAGGGACCTCTGGGCCCTGAAGTGCATGATGTCTTCAACAATAGGGAATTACTTTCTATCTCTGGGGGGTTAACCAAGGGCAGTAACAATATGCTGTTTTTCTCGGGAGTCTCTTAGACATCCCTGGCCAACAACTCAAAAGAAGGATTCTCATGTCTGGTGTTGGGAATTTTGTCGGACAGACCTTGGCTCTTGGAGGGAGTACTATCTGCCCAGAAGAGAAATGTTCATTAAAACTGTCTATGTATATTTAATCACTAAGTTATGTGCATTGTAAGGTTTTGGGGGTGACTAGTAATTGTATGATTACTTGAGGCCTTTCAGCCATCCATGTTGTTATTTTACCTTCCTTCTCCTATATTTGCCTCACTTCTCCAATTAAGGAACCCCTTTTTTCCATTTTCCTGATCAGATTATTTGTGCTTCATTATTCTCTTTATCATATGAGAGTGCTACAAAAATGCTTAGGGAAATGTTTGATTAGATGGAAATAGAAGAAATACAAGAAGAAATATATAAAAATAATATTTGATATTAGAGTTAATTTAGTTTTTCTAATTATTTATATCATTTTATACACATTAATTTTGTATGTATATGCATTTTATATGTGTGTCCATGCTCATATGTGTATGGACAAATGTGCCCACATATGTGCATGGAAAAGCCAGAGGTTAATGTCAGACATTTTCCCTTGTTTTCTTCCACTGGCAAACCCCAGAAATCCTCTCTACATCCTCAGGCCCAGAATTACAAAAACATTACCTAGATTTCTACATAGACACGGGAAATCTAAACTCAGATCATTATGCTTGAGTGGCAAATACTTTACTGATGGACATACCCCTTCAGTACCCAATACCTGCTAACTAAAAATGTATCATTAAAGGCTATGAGAAAATCAGATCTTCATATACTTCCAAAGGCATTGTAAATTACAGCAACCGTCTGAGAAAGCAATAAGAAAACCTAGAGCAGAAGACATGGTGCTCATACCTGTGGTGGAATGTTCTCTATACGATATAAATAAATAACTGTTTGGACCCATGCAGGGCACCATAAAAGTGGGTGGAGAATCAGAGGCAGCCAGGTAGGAAGAAGGGGTGGAGTTTACTAGTCGCCATCTGTCCCCCGAAGAAGCATGTAGGAATTCAGGTGAGCCATGGGCTGCAAGCCATGTGGTGGGTAGATTCATAGAAATAGATTAATTTAAAAAAAAAGAGCTAGCTAGTAATATGCTTAAGATATGGGCCAAGCAGTATAAAGTATATAAGCGTGTGATTCATTTCTTTTGGGAGACAAAAGCCGCGGGCGCGCGAACCAGGTTCCAAACCGCCAGCGCCACACGTGCGCCAAGTCATAAATCTTCAGACCCAAACAGGCCGGGAAAAAAAACATACTACAACAGATGGCGCCCAACGTGGGGCACGAATTATCACGGTAAAAACCCGCCACCAAGAGGTATGTATTAAATAAGGTTTATTTTGTTAGAATTTTTTACAAGAGGAAGTTTTAGCAACACGCCAAGCCGCCGCTGTACCGACCTGTACCGACCCGCCGTGTCGCCGCACCCAGGGACCGGAAGACCCGCCTCCCTCTCCGAGCTCCACTTCCATCTCGTCTCCGCTCCGCTTTTGTCTCATCTCCACGCCCCTCCCACACCTGTACAATCCATGATTTCCCGCTACACATACCTCTTTGACAAAGTAGCAATACTAAAAACTGTTTGTCCAGGGATGTTTACTAGGACCACCTCAATAAGCAACAAGATGAAATGGCATATGAAAATGGGAGAATAGTTGTCAGTCATTAAACATCATAATATGCAGTCAGCATGGAAATGTGGGAAGAACATAATATAAAATGGATCTCAATGGTATGTATGTGCGTATGTGTCATGGTAACAACTTTCTAAAAGACTTATTCTAGGCAGGAATTGGACAACAAATTTTTAAAAGGTTGTGATAGGGAACATATGTAAGAGAGAGTTTATCTGGGGTCTATAGATTCAGGGGATAAGTTTTTTTTTTAACTTTATTTATTAATTATTTATTTATTTGCCTTGCTGTTTGCCTGGAACTGGAACTACAGACAGTTGTTAGCTGCCACGTGGGTGCTGGGAATCGAACCTGGGTACTCTGAAAGAGCAGAGGGTGCTCTTAACCGCTGAGCCATCTCTCCAGCCCCCAGGGGATAAGTTTATGACCATCATGGCAGGGATCATGGCAGCAGGCACTGAGGCATGGTGCTAAAACATAGCTGAGAGAGCTTACATCTTGATCCACAATCAGTGGGAGAGAGAGAGAACTAATTGGAAATGGCATATGTTTTTGAGACCTCAAAGCTCACCCCCAGTGACACATCTCCTCCAACAAGGCCACCCTTTTAATGTTCCCAAAGGGTTCCACCAACCAGGAACTGAGCATTCAAACATAGGAGCTATGGGGGCCATTCTCATTCAAACTATCACAGACTCCAAAACTCAAACAGCCAACTTGCAGGTAGTTGAACTGTTCCTAGTTAAACTTGAAAACTTTAAGTCCTGAGGCTTCCTGAAATAGAGTCTTACTTACAGTTATTCTCAGAGAAAGAACGGCCTTTTAATATGGGGAAGATTGCAAGATGCTCTGTGTCTGTGGCTCTGGTCACTGAAGACAGAACATCAATTCCTGGTATTGTGACAACCAAAAGTGTCCTCACATTCCCAAATGTCTTTTAAGGTGAGAAGAGGCCTCTTCCAGTGGAGACATATTAAATCATTGATACTTATCTACCCATAAATATTTATCAAAAACTTTCCCTATGCCAAGCACTTGGCTAGCACAAGAGATGTTTTGGTGGGAGGATTGACATTTAAAGTTGTGTTTTAAAATGTGACAAATGCTACACCAGTCCAACATGCTGTGAGCACATAGAAGAAAAGACATCTACTGTCTAGAGTATCTTAAATAATCCTGGTGGCCTGTCATCAAGAGGGAGTCCAAGGAGAGATCCAACATTGCTGCTCAGGATGTCCATTTTTGTCTCATTCCATGTCTCCATTGTGTTCTCATTTAAGACTCTTGCTTGACCTCCAGAAAAGTTGGTCCCATGAAAGATGAATGCCACACTGGTAGAGTGTATCAGTCCTACCTAGCTCACAGAGTTGTTTCTTGGGAAAACCTTGTGGTGTTCCTGAACCTTGAGAAATGTAGCAGAGATTCACATTTGGTCCCATTTGTATTCTGAGCTAAGGACTATATATATATATAAGGAAATATCCAATGACCTAGTGGGGTCAGCCGTCAACCAGCATTTGTTTTTAAGTTGGTTTCTCTAGATTCTCATCTGAGTCCTGTGAAGAGAAAGATGGTTTGCAGGGGCCAGGAATACCACCCTCCTTAGGGCTCTGTGAGTCAGAAGCACTCAAGCAATATGAACCCAGGCAGCAAGGACTCATGAAGAGAGGATTGGGGCAGAAAATATTCCTTCCTCCTCTGCTTCCTTTTGATTCCTGATCTGCTCTGTCCCTAAGGCACAGACAGGGCCCTCACTGGCTGCAATGAAGTGGGGATAGGCACTCTCTTGAATGGGTTCAGGACTTGAAAACCTTATCCACACGAATAGCAACAAGCATAAAGGAGGCGAATGTCTGGTAAACATGGGTGAGGTCACTCCCCCTTCTGACATTTCAGACTGGTTGGTGGTATGGACACCTGAAGTGTGATTTTTGTTCCTGTAAATGTGATTTCATTTATACCCACAAACCAGAAAAGCTTCAGTTGCTCTTATTTACCACAATAAGAACTCCTGTCAGAATGGTATTAGTAGAGACTGTGCTATCTGGTGGCCAGCTCCCAGCATGCATTGCCTCACCCTCCCTCCACAAGGCTTGAGATTGGCCATGACAGAAAGGCATTAGCACAGAATCCCACTGCCATGGAAACCTGAGTTGGGGATGGCCTGCCTTTCAGTGGACAAAGAGACAGGAGAGAACAATTTCCTCAAAACCATTTATTTTTAGAAAAGTACAGAGTTTACTCAATGTTCTGGAACCTGGAAATGTGACTATATTTGACTCTTTATTTCTGCAAGGTTCATGAGCTCAGAGATTGTGGCCCAGCCCCACCCATAGTACCAGCATTGAGTGGAAATGGAGTTTTTACTCCTAAGGCCTTCCAAACTTAGAGGAGTGGATGCTTCATAGATGAGCTTTGGAACTAATGAGGTTACTGATAAGCTTCTGATTTCCCTCCCAGCAATGTGTTTTTCCTATGGTGACAAAAACATGTCCCATCTCACATACACTTTGTACAATGCAACTTTGGCCTTATGCCCCTGAAGTGATGGGTATATCGCCTATCCTGTTGAGCATGTCTGTGCCTCTGTGGTGGCTTTACATATGTAAAGTACAAAGTACAGAAGTGCTATCAGGTGACTGCTAAGCCCATGCTATTCTACCTTGAGGTCCCTAAACACTAGCTCTGACAGTCTTGTTCTGGTGACCCAGCCATGAAAAGAGAGCTTTCTCACCCCAGCACAGATGAACCTCCTGACAGTAACTGACCACTACCTGTCAGCCCACTGAGTGGGAGTCCTACAGGGCTCCCCAGTTTCTTTCTTCTGCCCACAGGCCACAGTGTCTGTCCTATGGTCTAAAAGGTCCACCATGCTCAGTGTTACTTTTTCCTCTATCATATAATAGGATTAATTTCTTTCTAAACCCTACTGATCACTACAGAAATTGTCTCCCACTGTTTCATCTTACACACACACACATACTCACACACACACAAATTGACTCACTGATTTTGTTAATAAATTCTGACTTTTCTTAAAAGACAGCTGCAGAATTTTAGGACCACGCCATGACTCTGGTATCCGTATTCTGGGTAAGTAGCTTTCTCAATCATTAAAGCCCTAAAAAGAGACTTTTCTCTACAAAATGATCCCCCCTGTGGCCTGATGGGTTACACCCCAGGAGGATGAACAGAAGATTTGGGAATGCTGACTGAGCATCCTGGGGTCTTCTTTTCTACTCATTTAATGTGATCCTGAGAAAGATGTACCCTTGTCTTGGTCTCATTTAAAACAAAGGCCTCTTCTCTGTGATTTCCTCAATTTTAAGTTTGGGAAGCGAGGAAATCGGCACCGGCTGCTGTTACATTAATTTCGCTTATTCTCACCTCATTTCAGAACCATGTTATCCTCCCTGCTGCATTCCCACCAGCCATTTTCTTCTACAACCTGTATGCTTCCTGTGGAGAGAGGACAATGGGCAAGTTAAGTGAGAGAGATGATTTACAAGGCTTTCTTCTTTTTTTGCTCTAATTTACAGGAAAATCATCCTTGCATGGGAAGACAAGGCAAAGCCGCACATCACCGAAGGATTCGGAGTGATGGAAAAGAAAATGGAAAAATGGGATAGAGTTTATATTTGTAATACCAAATAGATCTGAGAGTTATTTCTCAGCCATTCCTCAGATATTAGTATAAATGCCCTTTTGTAACTGAAAAAAAAATGCCTTTAGTTCAGACAATACTTTCTTTTTATTCTTCTGCAAAAATTAATTCGTCTATCTGTTTCAGCTAGGATTATATTCTGCTACATAAAATAGAAAAATCCCAAAGAAAAGGAAAGAAAAGCCTCTGTTGAGAGGTTTAAAGCCACATCAGTCTATTCTTTCATGTAAAAGACATCCGGAAATGAGCAGTCCAGGGCGGGAGGGCAGGACTACAAAGACACCGGAACCAGGACAGCTCACATCTTTTCTGCTTTACCATTCTTAGCACATAGCCTCTACCCTCGCGTTGGCTGCTGGGACTCCAGCGTCTTGTCTCGGGGTCCTGGCAACCAAAAGAGGAAAACACACAGCATCCTGTTGAGGAAGCATCCCTGAAGAATGCCCTTGGCACCCTTCACAAAGGTGTTGCTTATACCTTATGACCAGTGCCTAGTCACCTGATTAGTTCTAGCTGCTTAGGAGATAAATTAGCATCTGCCAAGGTTTAGACATGGCTTGAGTGTGTCCTTTAAAGATTTAGGTGCCAAAGGCTGATCGACTGTGTGGTTGGGTTGAGGACATGGACCGTTTAAGACAACAGTTTTCAACCTTCCTAATGCTTCCACCCTTTAATACAGTTCCTCATGTTGTGGTGCCCCCCCAACTATGAAATTATTTCATTACTACTTTGTAACTATACTTTTGTTACGTCTGTGAATCCTAATGTAAATATCTGATATGGGACCCCCCCAGGGGCTGAGACCCCGAGGTTGAGAGTGACTTATTTAAAAGGTGGTCATTTTAAGTGAGATAAATGAGGAAGAACTCTTGAAGAAGTATTGAGACCTAGGACCCTCTGCCTCTCCTTCTGCTTGCCAATTACTTACAGTGAAGACCTTTGTTTTTGGAAGATCTTTTGGAAGAAAAAAAAAAAACAGTTTTTCTGAAGTGTTTATGTGCATTCCATAGGCCCAAAAGCAATGGAGCAAGCCTGCTACAGTGGACACCTCTGAACCCCTGACCCAGAACATACCTTTCTTCTTTTTATCTTATTTATCTCAGACATTCTGTCACAGCAAAGCAAGTCTAGCATAATATCATTAATACATTAATATCCTAATGGCTCATGAATAATATGTGTAATTCTGTACGAAGGAAGAAATTTTTTCTGAAGTGTTGCCTCTGCCCTGGTTCCAAAACAAGATCTAACAAGACAACGACACATGACGCCCACCCTTGGTGAACTTACAGTTTTAACATCCCACTATGCCTGCTCAAGGAACAGGAGACAGTAGAAGGAGACTGTAATGGGGGCTTCAAATTAGTACGGAGCATAGAACTAGAGCGAGCTGAAAGGGGGACTTCTGAGAGCAAGATCAATGTTGTCTAGAACGAAAGAGAACCTCTGTTGGAAAATATGATGTGCTAGTATGATGGATGACTTTGTATGGCCACCCAACTGGGACACAGGATGCCCAGATAACTTGGTTAAGCATTATTCTGGGTGTGTCCACAAGGCTGTTGCTCTTTGCCATTAGTATCTACCCTGGGTTAGGGAAGGATGACTCCCCTCATTAGCGTGCACCATTGGAAGCATGAAGAAAAGAGGAAAGCAGAAGAGGAAGGAGTGTTGTATCTGAGCTGGTTCTGGTCTTACACCTTTGGAACTGGACTTGAGCTAGGAACACACTAGCAGCAATCCTGGCTTTCCAAGGTGCCAACCTTGGGTCTGGGGACATCCAGTCCCCCATAATTGTATGAGCTAGTCCCCTGTGGTAGATTTATTTCCATAACTTTCTTTCATCTCCCTGTCTATCTGCTATCTCATCTTTTTTTCTAGAAAAAGGCTGGCTAATACAATAAATACAAAAGGAAATTGTTAGCATGCTGACCATCTTCTAGGCCCTCAGCCCAGTTACAAACACGGGGATGGAGATGAGAGATGGATCTCTATTCCAGACCTAACTCATGGGCTACAAGGGAGAGGAGAGGAAACAACCCAAAATGCCAGCCTTTATCAGAGCTACTGAGAAAGGACACACAGAGTTCTAGAGACATAAAGTGTGTGTGTGGGGGGATCCTGACTCAGCTGGAGGTGAGGGCAGTTTCATAAGGTTTCTCAAAGGAGAGGCGGTGACAGTGTGGATGTGTAGACATGGCTTGAAGGGAGTATCAGACTTCATTCCTACTTTTGTGGAAGAGACATGAGTGTATTTTAAAGCCTAGACTAGAGCACTAATAATGGACACATCAGAATTACTAGAGAAGGGAAGGGTGGCTGGTAAAAACAGAAGGCAGGAGAAGAAACTTGATGCACTTGGCACAAGTTCAGCTTTTGATCAGAATGGGGAAAGGACCCTGGGACATAGAGCTCATCACTAACAAGGCCCCTCAGAGCATCTCTGTTCAGCAATTCTAGATCCTAGGCGTGGGAAGCAGGCTCAAAATATGAAAATTAGCCTTACTGAGGAACAAAGATACTGGCTATGTCATCAGAGTCTATGTACCATGCCCACAGACATTGATATTGACCTTGAAGAAACTCTCTAGGCAGCAGGGCCCATCAGGAGACCCCACAAGGATCTACCTGACCACCTCTTCCTCGTTACTCTTTTCTAACATCCCATATCCACTGTCCACTTGGAACCCAATTCTTTCCTCCTCTTCCTCTCGCAGCTCACTGAAGTCTAACAATGCCAGAGATCATTCTTTCGTTGTCCTATGTGTGAGTCTCTTGTCAAGCACTTGTCACACCTGTGTTGAGTGAGACAATTGCTTCTAGGTCCCAAGATCCTGAGCACAACCACCTGGAATATTAATCTCCCAGATGAGACAGCCATGGATTCAGGTGTCTTGTGAACCCCTCAAAGTAGATTTTGAGAATGCTCCTGGCTGCTGGCCAGGCCCACACAGCCTTTCTGCACCAGAGCCTAGGAGATAAGAAGGGCTATGAAGGGTCTGAGTATATTCAAAGGACACATTTCAGGCTGCACAGCTTTGATTTGTATGATTTATAATAAATGCAGTAAGAGCACCATTTATCTCCAATTCTCTGGTAAGATTATTAACTTTTTCTTTCAAAGATAAACTTGATTACATTACTTATTTATACTATGTACATTGCATTAGATATAAAAAATGCATTTGGGTAAAAATATCATATACAGGTTTTTTAATTAGTGCCTTTTATCCACTGCTAATAAGAGCTTAGATTATTATAAAGGAAGGATCTTGATACACTTTAGGTCTTGGAACCATTTACTTCCCATTGCACATTTTGCTAAACCCGGCAATCTAGAAATGCTATGTGTGCTCACTTTTAATTCCTCATTTTTGCACCAGAGTTTGAGTTTTTGTGTTGGAATCGATGATATATCAGAAGCAGCAGAAGGCAGACACAAAACTGTGTGTTCAAAATCCATGTAGAAGTATGGCTTTTGAAAGCTGGCTGTGGGGCACACAATTAAAAAGTAACCATCATTATAGTTCTTAAAAAAATATAAATAGGGATGATGAATAAATTTACTAGATGGTTAAGAACTAACATTATGCTAGACACTTTATGGTGTTATTACATTCGGTCTTGACAACAATTCTCTGAAATAGTTATTATTCTCTCCATTTTACAGATGAACAAATTCAGACTTAGATGAACCTAAGTTGAACCTTAGATGAATAAATAAACAAGATAAAGGTTAACCTTATGAACTTGATTGTAAAGATTCCCTCTTAACCATCACCCAAAACTGCCTCCAAATAGAACTTTATTTTAGACATTGGAAATTTACCTGGAGAGGAAGGGCATGTTGAAATTAAGACAAAGAAACTCATGTTAGGAAAATGTATCACATTGCAAGAAGGCCAGAACCGTTCACTTGCATCACCTTACCTTACAGTTCTCCTCTATTCCGGCTTCTTTCCTTTAGTTGTTGTTATTGCTGATGTTTTTCTTTACTTTTTAAAATTGGAAACTTTTATTTTTAATTAGTGGATAGTAAGGGTCCATATTTTTTAAGCTTCTTTTCTAGTTACTTTGATGTGTCTGATGGTGAAAAGCAGGCAGGTTTGCCCCCCACTCTCATCCACTCTAGTTCTTTGAAGGACACTGCCCTCTGTTGGTGGGCTGGCAGGAGGGGCCTTGTGCTCCATTCAAGTGAAGATTTCTCACAAAAATCTTTACAATGTAAAGTACAATGAGTGGCTTGTCGTTTACCTTTTACAATGTGCTCTCCACATGGCTTCTCATCTGACGTGGGAAAATAAGGGTTAGAGACCTAAAAACTGGGTATACTGGGGCAGTTATCAGCATTACAGAGGGGCGCTGACTATGAAGCTCACCTAGGCCATGTTATCTGCAGTGTTGTCATGGTTCCCCTAGATCAAAATAGGGAGCAAACTGAGTACTCAATGGAATGGTCACAACACAACCTGGCTTGGGAGTCTTTCAGGGAAGCCCAGCAGTTTCCAAATAAGGAAACTGATAGTGTGGGCTTTGCTTCTGTTTCTATATCTATCCCTCCCAGCCTTCCCATCCCAGTCTGGGCTCTCTCTGGTCTTTCCTTGGGTTTCTTAAATATGTGCATACTGGAAGCAGAAGAATGAAGTAAGCACAGCCTCAGTGTGCAACTTAACCTTACACAGGGACTCTGGACTCAGATTCATTTATTTAGCATCTTCCCAGAACCCTTCTTCCTGCTCTAGCTATGGCCTTCCCATTCAGGCCATGCCAAAGCACCTGACATTGGAAAAAGAAAGAAAGGAAGAAGGGGCTGGAGAGATGGCTCAGCGGTTAAGAGCACTGACTGTTCTTCTGGAGGACCTGAGTTTAGTTCCCAGCAACCACACGGCAGCTAACAACTGTCTGTAGTTCCAAGATCTGACACCCTTACACCAATTCACATAAAATAAAAATAAATAATTTTTAAAAAGGAAGTGAAGGAAGGAGGGAGAGAGAGAGAGAGAAAGAAGGAAAGAAAGAAAGAAAGAAAGAAAAAGAAAAAGGAAAGAAATGAAACACATCCAGACAGACCTGGGCTCCCATTGACTGCCTGAGATCCAGGCACTCTCAAGGCCCAGCACAGTTGCTAACCTCTGCAGTGGTGGCCAATGTGACTGGATCTGGGACCAACTAATAAATGTGCCTCTGAGTGAGTCTGGAGTAATGGTGGTCAGAAGACCCTCCCCAGGAGGTCTGAGGGAAAGCCCTGCCGAGCTTTGCCTGCCCACTTGCAGGTGAAGTCCATTGACTCTGTGCTTCTACTGCATCCTTTGCTGAGAGGGAAACCCAGATTCTTCAGCCTTCCAGTGTGAGATGACGACCAGTAGTTCTCCAGGAATCCTCCAGGCCTTCAGCACCAGAGTAAGACTGCTGGAATATCCAGCCTCAAGGACTAAGCTCTAGTGTTCTCAGCCTCTCTGGAATGCATACCGCCATTTTGGACTACCCATCTGGTACTGTGTAAGCCAATTTAGAAATCTCCCATTAATATGTATTCTTTATATCTGTCCTTTTCCTCTAAAGAACTCTAACTAATACACATTTCCAGCAAAGGTATCCCCAGCTTCTGCTCATCAACAGTGTTTATTCAACTTTTTGTAGATAATTAAGGGTAACTGCTGACATAGGTTTCTTTCTATTAGAATGACCAACATTGTAAGAACAGCAGCTGTTCCATTCAGTTTAATATCTACCACCTAGCTGCATATATCTAGTAAAAAGACTCTACCCCAAATGGGTTTTTTTACTGCTTTTCAGCTGAATGTACTGAGTATCAGCCACACAGCAGGATATTTATCTAGCCTATTTTTGTATAGTAACAGTCATAACATCCCTTTCAGGTGGGTTCCATCATCATCCTCATGCTCCAAATGAAGAAAATGGCCTCACATGAAAGAACTTCCCTAGCTACAGAGGGTAAGTAGGAAAAGCAAAGTCAAAGCCCATGACCTTGGTGACCCTGCCGCCAAGACCTTTGTTAGTTCAATATGTGTTAAATGATGAACAGACCTAGAGATTCTCACAGAGTTAGAGGTTGGCTGCTTTGGACTCTTTGGGCAAGTGAGGGACATTCTGAGAACTCAACAGTAAGAAAGCCTGAATTTCAAATTTTATCAAATGCCATACCCATGTTCATTATCTTCCTCTCAGGAAGTACTGCCACCCCACCCCCTTCCACTGCCTCTTACAGAGCTTCTGAAAGGAATGGCCTGCCTGCGTCATGTCCTCGCCATGTGTGATGGCCACTGTTCTTATTAATCATCCATTTGAAAATCATGGGTGAAATTTATAAAAGGCACTGTGAGATGTAGAACCTTTTTGTAGATTTTATTTCTTCCGGGTTGTGCTGAAGGTGGTCTGAAGGGGAAAGAGAGATGAAGTCTGGCAGCAGGAGGAGAATAGGCAGGAAACCCAGGAAATTTCCTAAGGTTCCTTGGGAGCTGAGCTCAAAGATAGGAGCCGTTCTCTTATGTATTAATTGATCATAGAATGGGAAATCCTGGTATGGCATGCGAGCCTGTGTCCTGTGCTCTGTAATCTAGAAAAGTCAGTACTCAGGAGGCTGCGGCAGAAGGGCCATGAGTATAAGGCCAGTCTGGGCTATAGAACAAGACCCTATCTCAAAACGCCAAAAACATAGAGGTAGATGACATACAGATCAACTGACAGATGCATAGATAGATAGATGATAAAGAATAATGGAGAATGCATCTTTGGATTGATTCTGCTGCCAAACTGAGAGCCACTGCAAAGCAGAACCGAAGGGTGTGATAGGCTCAGTTGTCTCTATTTTCTCACGTCCATGAGATGATTCTCCTGCAATCACCACCCTAGACAAACAATATCTTGAGCCCTTCCCCAACATGGTTTATCAGCCTGGCAGAAACAAAATTGGACCTTCCACAAATCTGCTCAACTCATGTAACTCACAGATTATGATGCCACATAGGCTTAAATTTACAAATTATTAAAATATCCTTACAAATAAAACATCTATTTAAACGATGGCTGAAATAGGGATAGAAGAGAAGAGCCAGGAAGAATCAGAGAAAGGAGACGTTCTCACACAGATGTGGCAACTACTTCGCAAGTGGGAGTCTTTTCAGCCTTCTCTGCCCATAAAGGATGAGCTCAATGGTCTCTGCAGTCCTCTAAAGCTCTTCCTGGAGCCGAGAAGAATCACACTATTGCATAGGGAAGTAGTAATACTCAAGAAACACATCTAGAAAGATGGTAAGCATGGTGTTTGGTGCATGCTTGTAAATTTATTAATGTTTTACATGATGGGTGCTTGTAAATTTATTAATGTTTTACATGATGGGTGCTTGTAAATTTATTAATGTTTTACATGATGGGTGCTTGTAAATTTATTAATATTTTACATCCTTTATTTATTTTAATCTCATTGGAATTCTGCAATGTCAGCAACATTGGCCCATTGAGCAGCTGAGGAAACTAAAGTCCAGCAGTATTAAGTGATTTGCCCCAAGTTCTAAAACATCATAATTGCCAATTGTGAGGATTTAAAAGTGGATCTTCTATGGCCTTGGCTTCTCCTATTTCACCATGCTGCCTTAAAAAAGATATAAAAGGCAAATGAGTGATTGATGTTGTTCTTCCTTGAGGACATGAAAGCAATGTGCAAACAGCACAGTCGTGTTCCATAAGAAAATCTTTTAATTACAACCCAAAGCACAGCACTGCCGTGATAAGCTGATTGTGAGCTTACTTGAAGTCAAAACCCTTCACAGCGAGTTTACTGGCCACACTCGGGCTCTTTTTCTATTAGCAAATAGAGAACCCTAGGAAGGTATGCTTTACCCAGTTTAGATCAAAATGTTGGAGAGCGAGACATCTATAAGGATGCCAGCAGGAGCCAGGAAAGAAAAAGGCAGAGTTTGCAACTTATTTTGTCTGCAACTTCATTTGGGGACCTACTATTATTACCACTCTGAAAATGAGGTACAATTCATTTGAAGACTCTTTTAGGGAGTCTGGGTAAGGATCCTAAAGGCTCTGAGTGAACAGGTTAGCAGGATTGCCTGTTTGAAGGAGTCCATCTGGGTTCAGGGCTTCAGAACTAAGCTTGTGGCCCAGATGAATGTTAAGTAAGCTCAGGTGATATTTGTGATTGGTGATGGGTCACTTTGCACAAATTACAAGATAGCACAAGTTATTGATTTCCCGTGGTAGGCAGTATTTCTATCATTATTTTTAATGAGTGAGCTATCTTCATCACTTAATAATTGAACATTGTTAATACCTGTTTGTATATTATACCCATATTATAGGTATACATTATATACATGTTATACATGTGTGTATGTGAGGCCTGGAGAGATAGCTCAGTGGACAAGAGCACATGTTGCTCTTGAGAATGACCTAGGTTGGTTCCTATCACCTACGTGATAGTTAACAAACATCCATAATTTTAGTTCTAGGGAATGCAATGCCACTTCTGACTTCTGTGGGCACCAGGCATAGATGTAGTAAAATACTCTTATATGTGTGTACATACATACATATATAATCAATTATATATCATATATATGCATATATATAAACAAAAGCATATTGGTTCAGTTAGCCAAAATACCCTAAGATTTTATTCTTTTAGGGCCTTTTTGAAGCAGGCAGTCAACTCATAGAACATTAGTTTATTAACCTGTTTGCTCTTTATGTTAACCATTTATATATATATATATAATACATGTGTAGAATATATGTGATGAGCTCAGTGAGAAAAGGCTTTCTATGAACACATGAGAATCCATCAATAAAACTGGATGTGGTAGCTCAGTGTTCTTATGGAGAGGTGGGAGTGTCCCTGGAAGTTTTCAGGGCAGCTAGCCTGCCTTACCCCACTGTGAACAATAGGCCTGTCAGAAACAAAGTGAAATATAAGAACCAATACCTAAAGTATGTCTTGACATGAGCTCTAAATGTTCAACATCTATGAACATGTACAAGTATGCACACATACACAGGATGATGTCTGTGTCCTGTATTTACGTCCCTGCAGAAGAAATTGAACTGGGGTTGGACAAGTGCTGCTCTGGTTATACCAGCAAATGATGCTGATGCTCCATGGTAGATTATGAAGAGAATGTTTGCAAGTTCTAAATCTGAGATCTGCCATTACTTAGAGGATGGAGGAATGTGGGAAGGGAAGGTGCAGGAAAAAAGCATAGGGTGGGAAAAGCCAGTAAAATGCCATGTTTGAACTAAATTCACTGTTCCAATTAGGTCACTCTTGACAATTACATATTCTATCTTGAATTAACTGCTCAGTTAAAAAAAGTGTAATAACCAAACTCCATAGAATGCTGGGACAAGACTGGTTCAGCAAAGCCATTGGGTTCATCTATTCATTTCCTGAACATTCAGAATCATAGTTTGTACTGTGTGTTCACCCCTTCGAGTTTTGAACAATGAAAATAGAAGCTTATCAAGGAGTAAAAAATTAATCTCCCAGGATTGATAACCAATCTATTGCTTATAGCTATCTGTCATCAATACCACTACTGCCTCTCTGTGGGAATGAAAATTTAGTCATTTGAAAAATTTAGTTATTACTGTCCTCTCAGGATGCAAGTAATAACTAGATAATAAATGCCGGAAGAAATGAAGGTGTAATAAGTCATTTTTCATCTAAATCCCAACACACAGCTTAAGGAAGCTTACCTTCCCTTTGTCTCATTGTGAAGGATGAAAGATGTCACTTACCAGGACAAGATAAGAAAGGAGAGAAGCTGTAATGTTAATAAAGCTTATGCAAACTTGTCCCATCGAAAGTTTAGTGGATGAATCTTGAGTCCTGAGCTCCTGCTTTGGAGGCATGTTGATGGTTAATTAAATCTCTTTGTCCATATAAGGAAGGGAGCTGTAGAGAAGAGGGCTCCTGTGTCAGGCAGAGATCTGAACGACAGGAGACGAATGGAAAGATAACATGCTTTTCATGGACCAGTGCCATGTTACTATAGTTTCGTCCCAGCTAAAGGGTACGCTAAGCACCAAGCAAGAGTGTTGCATAATCTTGTGGTTAAAAATGGAACAAAGCTGAACTCTGCCGAAAAGGAGGACATTGTAGCAGAAGCTGCCTGTCCTGCACTGAAGGTGAACCTGGAAATTTCGAGGCAAGAGCAAATACCAAGAGCCTGGGGTCAGTAGATAACAGCTATTCTTTTAAGAAATACTCCATCTTTTTCAATCAGCCCTCTGCAACAGGGATGAGGAAGAAAGCCAGGCTGAAACGGAGCCACTATTTCCTACTCAGGGAGACTGGCAGCAATGAAGTACATCAGTTTAAGGGTGTAAGTGGATGACATTTAGGATGCAGAGGTGACTCTTCAGCAACCACCACATCAGAGAATAATGTAGGGACTTATAAGATGCTGGGTGTAACACTCGTCATTTTCATAATTGCACATTTCTCATCTCCCCCATTTTCATGGGCCTGAGCATTATAGTGTGTGTAGGAAAGCAATGATGCCCATATGCGTTTCTGTTTTGGCATGTGCAGGAAAGTGATGCCCATATGTGTTTCTATTTACTCAAGTTTACAGTCCTGATGAATCCTCTCTTTGCCATGATAGTATTCTAATGCCATCTTTATTAGTGTTCGGCAGATCCTATACTACTGCATACAGAAATAGTGTAAATCACCAACCTAGAGTTTGAGATCCATAAAATGCAAGGTTATGAATATTTCATTACTATACATTTTATTTCCCTGTCTATTCTGAATCTCCCAAAATGTTTGTTTATTTACTGGCTCACTGTTGAGCAGGAATACTTAATTCTTAATGTCAAATGTAGACTGGTTCACTAACCCCAGCCCTGAGGCCTGAACTACCTTGAATAATGATATGAAGATGTCCCTGTCCTGTGACACACACACACCTTTCCCAAACCTCTGACTCACAAACACCTGTGAATAAGAGGACTTTCACCTTCGGCATCTCTGAGTGGGTTTGTAAGACCCCCAAATCACCTCTCAAACCTTTCTCCCACAACCTAGGGCTGTGTATTTAAATGTCTTTCGATGCCTCATTGTATCCATTTTTGGCTAAAGAAAGCAGCAAGACTTGTGCTGCAGATCTTGGCAATGAAAGACACAGTGTGCAAGTGCAATTAGCTCCACTCCCTGAGCTGGTTCAAATGATTTGTATGAATCAGCTGGTCTTGTGAAGGATGCAGCCATTATCACCTGCTTCTGAATCTCTCCTTTAACTACCAAATTCCTATTAGTAAAGAGCCAGGGGGATTCAATCCCAGCAAAATCAGACTCAGAGTCCCCTGCTCGGGGTGCTAACTTCTCTTCAGCTACAGGGCATAGTAGATATTAATACAACTCTTCAGTACACCCTGCAAAATATATAAAATGTCATAATTATATCTGCAATTCAGCAATGAAACAATTTTCCTTCTTTCTTCACTATCATCAGCATAATAGCAGCCTATGGGATTTGTATTTTCTGGCTGTGAGCCCTTTTATGGGCTGTGGAAAAAAAATACAAGCAGGTTAGTTTCGCAGCTCTGAGAAGGCCTGGTGACAGAAATATTGCTTTTAATGTTATTGTCTCTTTCTGCCTTGTCCTCCACTCTCTTTAGGTGGAGAGGTCCTGTGCTGAGACAGCACAGCGGATGCTTTTTCTGACAAATCCCCATATTCCCCCTTACTGGCTTTCACCACCCAGGTGGACCAGGAAATCATTAACCAGCTCTCAGGCCCCAAATGTTATCTGGAGATAAAAGGGAAGCAGAGGCCTGGGTGGGAACTAGTCTGAGGGGCATGCTATCACAAGGAAGTAAGTTTCCCAGGTTTCTCATGGAGACATAAAAGAACACAGAAAAGGTGTATTTGGAGTGAATCTTCATACCCTGAGTGTTTTGCTAGCCAAGACAAATATCACAGCTCACATCTAACATTTGGAAAAAATAGGGCCAAATAGTAAAATGATGGATTAATGAGACCAAGGACAGAATAATAGAAGGAAAATATATTATAGAGAGTGATGTCTGTGCCTATCTGAACAGGCAGACCAAAAAAAAAAAAAAAAAAAAAAAAACTTAATGGGAATAGGTTGGGGGGGAGTACTATAGCAACCTTAAATAAAAATCCCTCCTGTAGTTATGCTACACATTAATTAAGGCTACCAAGACCCCTATGGTATGATTGCTTCCAAAGCAGGTACCTTTAGACCATTTGAGAGTCTTCATGTTATAGCCTACACTATGGGCATCCTGGATTGAACACCAGGCTAAATGTTCTCTCTGTAATTATTGGTAATAATATTCCATGCACATTTATATTCCCCATCATCAGCTGCGATGAGGCTAATCCAGTACTTTCTGCATGAACTGCTATAATACCCAAAGCAGCAGGATGCAATATTATCAAGTATGGGTTTACCAATGGAAAGCCTAATGTGACGGAGTTCATTTCCAGAAAATAAGCTGGGGATAAAATTTGTTAGAATCAACTATACAGGCAGACACCTGTAACACTCTCCAGAGAGACTCACTCAAGTGGCCATTTCTCATAATGGTTTCATGCCAGTCACAGGAAGCATTCTGAACACAGTCCTGTAAAACTGAAGAAACAGTGAATGGGAAGGCAAGTCTTTAATGAGGGGTGAGATGATCTGCATTCTGTTGGCATCCCAGCCACAGGCACTAGCTTAACAGAATCAGGTGGGGGACACTGTGTGGGAAAAGGAAGGATATATAGAAAAAACTCTCTAGGAATAAATATGGTTTAAAACCCTGTTAGCTGTCCAGAGATTCCCTAGAGACAAATAGTTATGCTATTTTATTTCAAAACCAACTGAACAGACCAATAATGTTGCAAGCAACACGCTATTCAACCATAACGCCTTGGCTTAACACAGCCTATATGCAGAAAGGGGGAAGGCTTAATACTTACCTAAAAGGGCTCTTATAAAATTTGTTCTAAACCTTTATATGTGTTAGACCCTCTTGAACTGTTAAGATTATAATGAAGAGACCATACTGGTACTCATGTTCAAGGAAAAAATGCAGCATATGAAAATTCAAATTTACAAACCAGATCAATTAATGGGTGATTATTCACACTGTAAAAGGATTTATCGCTTTACAAATGCATTCCCTGCAGGGATCCATTTTAATAACTGAGCCCGCTCAGTGTTAGGAGTCACTGCCAATTAAAAGTCAATCAGAAGTGAAGATTAAGCATCTCAGAAATTAAAATGTATGTTGACAGAAAACCATCCCCAGGCTTATAAAGTGCACTAGATACAACTTTGTAGGTACAGAATTTATTTTGCAGGCTGTCTTTGAACAACTGCTATATGCTCAGCTGGGTCCTAAGTGTCACTGCCAAGGTATCTCAAACAGTGTAATTAATGGTCCTTGCCTCTATGACATCTGAAGTATAGAGTGAAGTGGTCATTGTTAGCATTCCTGTGAGATGATTCTCTCTAATACAGTTCAGTCCTGTATAAGGTCAGTCCTCAGTCACCAAATGCCATGGGAGGTCCTGTGTCATTTTATCTGTACACATTTCCCAGAGTCCTTCATGCTAACCCCAACCCCACACTGTTGAAAGCAGCTTTTAGGCCATCAGTGTTTTTCTTCAGGTACATGCTTAAGGCCAGAGGAGTCCAGGAAAGGGCATCAGATCCCCTGGTACTGGAGTTACAAGCAGTTATGAGCCAAGTGGGCACTAGGAATTGAACCCAGGTCCTCTGCAAAAGCTGCAAGTGCTCTTAAGAGCTGGCATCTCTCCAGCCCTCATATTTGGTTCTCATGTTGCCCTCCCCATCACCCTGGTCCCTGCCTCAGGACCCTGCCCTCTCCCTGTAGCTCCCCTTCTGCTTCTATGTCGCATCAATTCTGTTGCTCTTTTCTCTTTTTTTAATTTAATAATTTTAACTTTTTCCATACATGATCGCGGCATCTACCTCACTCCCCCCTTTATCTTCTCCTCAACTCCTTCCACACACCCCCTCCCAAATTCACAATTTTCTTCTTTAACTAGTAATGTTATGTGTGTGTATTCATGTACATGTATATATAACCTAATGAGGGTTACTTTTTAGCTTTGCCTGTGTGTACATGTCCAGAACTGACCTCTTGAGATTAGGCACCCTGTGTGGTAGCCTATTCCTGGAGGACACTGATTGTCCCTCTCTCAGCAGGCATCAATCACCCATAGGTCTCCATCTGGATATGAGACCATGGAGAATTTCCCCTGTCCACATTGTCATGCCAACTGGTGTCATTATGCTGGCCTCATTCGAGTAACTGTATCACTGAGAGTTCATAGGCATAGCTTCCATGTCATATACAGAAGACACTATCCGATGGCAAATGTCTGGGTCTTCTGGCTCTTAAACTCTTTCAACTGCATCTGAGCCTTACATGTAGAGGTTGTATAGCAGATCCATCATGAGCACCCTATGGTCACTTTTCCTCTGCATTTTGACCAGTTGTAGATCTCTGTAACAGTGTCCTAAGAAGCTTCTTTGATGAGGGGTGAGAGTTACCCTAGGGAGCCTGGGCCACAACCTGGGCCACAGCACAGGATGTGCATCCCAGGATGGGTCTGGAGGTTGGATAGCTTTATTGCTTTCTTTTTCCCTCTCCTCCCTTTAAGATCTCTACTTCCCCCATTGTGGTCCCCATTTGTGTTTCAAGACTGATGTGCACACAATAATACACACACACACAATGTAAGTTCTGAACTAGGAGAAAACATATAGCATTTATTAATTTTCTTTAAAGAAAAAGTTGGGGCATTTGATATTTACTTTTTGAGTTAAACTTTTTCAAAATCAGATTCTTTCCATATTTTCTTCACCTCTGCATTTTTCCCATCCTGGGTTATTCTTTTCCAGGGTCAGCTTTCCTATTCCCTGGAAGCTCTCCTTTGGCCCTGCTTGTTCCAACACTATGGTTTCAGAACAGGAAGTGATTCAGGGAAGACAGGGCTCAATGATCCTATTGGTATTGGAGAAAAAGTCCTCTGATGATCACAGAAAACTCCTCTACTATACCTTCAAGAGGAAAGCCCCACCTTTGGGAACAGCTATAGAAGGCTGAGAATGCATAAACAAGATGGATAAATGCAAGGGTTTTTTTTTAATTGCTCTAGAGTGTTCAACTAATATCACACAAAACTGGAACTGGCTATCCCAGTCAGCCCACTCTGTCCAGTATCTTTGAGCAGTAGAAGAACATGAGAAGAAAAGCACATAAGACCTCCCTTTGGGAAGCCGTTCACATCTGATAGATGGTTAAATACAGAGAGAATGCGGCAGCTGCATATATGGCAAACACATCACTGAGGTTTATTATTGTATGACAAAGTTACATGACCGGTGAACTGGATCATCCACGTTAGAAAGCACTGAGGGGGCTGGAGAGATGGCTCAGAGGTTAAGAGCACTGACTGTTCTTCCAGAGGTCCTGAGTTCAATTCCCAGCAACCACATGGTGGCTCACAACCATCTGTGATGACATCTAGTACCCTCTTCTGTACACTGTATACATAATAACTAAATAAATCTTAAAAAAAGAAAACATTGAGGATCCACAGGTATTTGACATGCTAACACAGGCCTTAACCATGTAGCTGTTCTGTATCACTGGCATGGCTTTGATGTATCCAGATGGTATAGTTGAGGTTTATGAAAATGTGATAGCCCCTAAGGATGATATGGGAAGAGAATGAGACAGGCGCCCAAGTCATGTTGTAAAGTAGATGGAGGCAAGTTTGAAAAGAATGACTCAAATTTCCATTAAAATGCCTCTGGGACATAAGATTACAAGAAAATATGCAACAGTTCTCAACTGCCATCATATTAGGAGAATGCATTTGGGAATGCTAAAATAAGGCTTCATTTATCTGCTGAATTTATACTGATGTCATTATTATCTGGTGGATTTGGTAGATATTTTGGATACAAGGTATGCACAATGTAAACAATATGAGCATCAACCCTATGTTATATACTGAATTAAGCACTCTAACAGGTAAGCATAAACAGGAGCCCAAGAAGGGAGAAAAGAAAAGAGTCTGTCTTCACAGAACTCCTCACAGAGGGAATGACTAATCCAGGCTTGGGGCAAGGAAGGGATTTCAAGACAAGGCAATATCTGAGCTGGACAAAAAGGAACAAAAACAGGAATTAAGGAGATTAAAGGTGATTCAGGGTGAGGGTGAGTGTTAGGAAAGGGTACCGTGAAAACTAAGTTGCACAGATGAGGAAAAAGCATTTATTCACACACGGGAATAAATGAAGGTATAGTGGGATGAGAGGGAGATAGGCTGGGAGAAAAGAAATGGTAGGCATGAAATGAACAAGGACCTCTCATGAGTCACTCTATGGAATTATCTTCCTTTCCTAAGAGCATAGGAAACCATTAAGCGGTTTCTACACTAGTGGAATGGCATCATCTGATCAGCATCTTAGGAAGCTCATTTTGGGTGCCTTTTAGAGAGTGCATTAGTCCCAAGAGGGCAAACTGGGTGGGACAGATCAAGTCCAGTTACACTAAATTGTCATACCAGGCAGTAAGAGGAATGACTAAAAGGAAACACCAAGACTTCTGTCCTAAGCAAATGGAACTGCAATGGCACAAATCCCAGACATCTGAACATCTGGTTTGAACTGGGGTAGATAATGGCCATGTTTTATCCTGCACAAATTTAGGTATCTGAGATCTGCAGGCAAGTAGGTCAGGTGGATATGGCTAAATTGACTGGTGTGAAGTGAGCTTGGACCTCAAGTGAGATCTGGGCTGGAATACAACGTACATACCCTTCCGTGGAAGGAAGCCCTGGAGAGGTGGAAATGAGTCACAGCCAAGGAGAAGGTGAAGGCAAGATTCCTGCTGGGACTTCATGTGCATTTCAGGCAAATGATCACACCAGTCTAATAAGCTAAAAACAAACAAACAAACAAACAAAAAAAACTCAGTGGTGAGGGCTTAAAAGATTTAAGTGGGACTAACAGAAACTAAAGAAGTGATTCCAAGCTCCCTATTTGTGAAGTCCCAGGATGTCTTCAACCACAACAAATGTTTGGTTGACCCAAGTGCTTTAGAAAGAGTAATCTTATTGTTGTTGTTGTTGTTATTTTACTATTTAGCTAATAATGACAATTCAGGTGTCTCAAAACCGATGCTGCTAGTAATTCCAACAGCCACTATGCACCATGCAAAGGACTTTTCTACCCTAGTCATTGAGAGCTTAAGGCTAAAATCCTGTTCTGTGAGGAAGACATGATGGTATATTCTGTAGGCAAATGAAAAATCTGGTGGATGATAAACATTTAGCCAAACATCTCCCAGCCTAATTCCACAACTGGTCTTTCTTTGTTGTCCTAGAGTCAGATTCACTTTTTAAAAATGTATTTATTCTTACTTTATATGTATTAGTGTGTGCTCATATGCACCACATGAGTACAGTGCCCACAGAGGCCAAAAGGGGCATTGGGTACCCTGAAACTGAAGTTACAGCAGCTGTGAACTGTCTTGTGGGTGCTAGAAACTAAAACTGTGTCCTCTGCAATAGCAGCAAGCATTCTTTTTTGTTGGTGGTGGTTTGTTTTGTTTTTCCAGACAGCCCTGGCTATCCTGGAACTCAAGGCTGGCCTCCAAGTCACAGAGATCTGCCTGCCTCTGCTTCCCAAATGCTGGGATTAAAGGTGTATGCCACCACCACCAAGCCCATTGTCACTTCTTGATGATCTTAAGGGACAGCTTATGCAATTATAAAACTAGGTTACACCCACTTCATCTTTGAGCACAAGCATCCTCCCCAGAACTGCCTAAATTCCAGGTGCTGAATCCCTGGGTTCCATTCTGTCTTTCCTTAGCAATTAAAAGAAATCACATTATAGAGTGGTTCCCTCTGTGGCCTCACTCCAACTCTGACACCTTCTTTACTGGGATGCCTGTGGCTGGTAACATAAGACTCTGTCTTTATCTTACCAACTCACCATGAGCATCTAGCCAGCCCCTTTTTAGATAGCTTCTGTAGTGCTCCAACTCTACCCCTAGCATCAACTACTAACTCACTGACAGCTCACTGTAGATATATAAACCAGCATTTTCAGATCTTTCTTCTTTTTTTTTTTTTTTGGTAGCAGTTTGGACTCATGGAGATCTTGGTTTTTCTCACCTATGCAATGAGGATAACTATGTGTTTATTACAATACCTAGCTCATGATAACATCTCAATAAGTCTAAGCCAGCCAGCATCCTTATTATTATGGTTTATGTCCAGCTTCCTTCTTCTCTTTCTGCTTTATAAAAAGTTGACCATTTAATATTACTCTCTTTTTTGGAAAACATTATTATAATGTCTGCTTTTCTATCTGGGCTAGAGGTTCCAATAGCAAACAGTAAATAAAAGTACTCTACATATTCTTGGGATTTATAAAAATGTTGGTCTTGGAATTTTTTTTTAAAGATGGTAAATTCTTGGGTTTTTAAATTTTGATTTATTTTTAATTATGTGTTTACATGTATGTGTGGATATATGTAGGTACCTTCAGAAGCCAAAAGAGGGCATCAGATCCCCTGCAACTGTAGTTATAGGTAGTTGTAAGCCATCTATGTAGGTACCAGGAATCAAACTTGGGTCCCCGCACTGCTAAGTCTTAAAATTTAAATCAGTATGTATTCTTCATCACTAAGCCATGGCTCCTACCCATCTGTGATGTTTTTAATAGAACCACAGATGTGTGAATGAAACATCTGACTTAAAGTTGTGTCAAAAGCCACCTTCAATAACTGATACTTAAAAGTTATTCAAAGATTCCCTAGCTTTCATGTCAAGTTAAATTCTTGAAAAATTATGTACTCAAACCACAAACACTTAACTCCATGTAAATGTCTTTTTACATTACATAGTAATGTAAAGCTGTTACAGTTAAGGCTGAATCTAAGAATGGCTGTACAGCATGTATCCTGCTTCATTTAAAAAGTTGAAACTCCCCATTCTTCTATTCTATACATACATCAAGAAATCATTAAACACAGACTGCTTAGAGTGAGTTCAGTTTTCCTTGTGTGCACTTTTGAGAGTGTCTGTGATGTTCATACTGTGTGCCTATGTCCTCACTCATCATTATCTGGGGTTACTAAGAAGGTTCCACATAGTTGGAAGCTCACCAGATGAGGAGATGTAGGTCAGTTGATGGCCACAGCTACTCACTGTCTCCTTTTCCAGCCTGTCAGTGTCTGTGTTCTGCATGAGTCCTGGCCCTCTGCTTACTCATGGTTTCTCTTTATAACACACACAGCTCAGATCCTGCCTCTGACCTTCTGGGTTTCAGTTCCTATCACTGCACTTGAAATTCCTAAAAGTAGGAGTATGATTGTCAAAGCCCAGAGTACTTACATAAATGTTTGTTTCTTCTGCCATCCTGTCCTAATTGCTAGAAAGTTCCAGGTGGGGCCCTGTGTAGAGGGACCAGTCACTAGTCTAGAGCATGCTGCCAGGGCAGTTTTTTCCCTACTGAGGTTTCTTCTTTGACTTTCATTTGAAATTTGTCTTGTTTGTTTGTCTTTTTAATGTTACCTGGGAAATTTATGATGTCTACCTCTAAGTCTTTTTTATTATAGTAGAAGTTGAGAAATCCTTTTGAGTCCTTGTAATATCAACTTTGCCAAAAATGTGCTTCTAAAAGAAAAAATAAAGAGTTCAATAAGGAAGGTTTAAAACAATAATTCTAATGAGGTAAAATTCTGCTGTAAGGGGTTATTCTAATGTAACCCATAAGTGGTAGGTACATAATTGTTTTCCAGGGTTATGGCATATTCCTGCAGAGGATATGGCTCATGCCCTTCTAGGGTCTATAACTATATTTCAGTGGTTAAACCCTTACCAACACACCTCTGGACTAATTTCACATAAATGGAAAGTCAAACTCCAACTTTGTTCAAATATGCAACTGTTTTAGAGCTGAGTAAAGGTAACTTTTTAAAAATAAGGTGGGAAGCAATGTAGTATCACCAAGTTAGTTATTTGTTCATTGAATTTTCTCAACAACACAAACACTGGAACATCCGTGTCTCACTTCTGGTTAAAAGAGTTTTCTGATGACCTTCTAGAACATCTCTGAGCATGATTTGAGGAGAAAAGGGGGAGGCCTCTGAAATGTCAAACAGAATTCTAGAACATTCTCTTAATGACCAAATGTAAGCTTTTAGGAACAATTATGAATTCCATTTGAATTCCAATGTTTTACTGTCTCATCAACAACACATATTCTTGAATACAAATGAGCAAGCACACTAACTTTTTAGTCTACAGTTTTGATTCATGATGACCTCATTAACCACCAAACAAATTAATCCTAATTACAATCTCTTGAAACATTATTGTACTATGAGGTATGGAAGAAAATTACTGATTGAATTTCCCATTAATATATTTTATTACTTAAGACACTTCCAAAATGGTAGTAGAATGATTCAAATACTTTAAAAAAAATGGTCAGGGTGATGGCAAGAAGGGAAAAAGTATGATGTAATCTCTCTTGGGAAGTGTATGTATGGGCTGAGGAAGGAGGAGCTCTATGCTCTTGCCAAAGTGGCAAGGCAGGCCTTCCATAGGTCAATTTGTGTGGTGCTAAGCAGCTTCAGGAGCACATATTATCTTAATAGGAAAGAGAAACAAGTACAAGTTGAATCAGGAACAGAGCTGTGGAGTGTGATTATGAATACCTCAGAGCATCTGTCCCTTGGGTTAGCTCCTAACACACTAAACCATCCAATGCTTCAATCCTGAGAAGAGATTGTGCCTGTAAATAAAAATTAGTATCACTATTCAGGAGAGACATTTTAGGTGTGAAAGTCCATGTACTATTGCTTTGGGACCATATAGCATCATGAAAGGTCTAAGTGAAGGAAATCAGGTTCATCATTGCACAGTGATATTCTGGACAGCTGTGGCATCTCATGGCTACTCGAGCACTCTTGGCACAGGGGCTATGAGTGTGCTAGCATGCTGAGATAGCAGCTGGGCCCATCAGAGGCTGCAGTCTCACACCCGTAAGTCAGTCGGCAAAGACATCAGTACCTGGTAGGAGAGGTGGAAATAGACATCACACAGTGTTGCAACACCAAACATGAGGACCTATTTCCAAAAAAATGGACACAAAAATGATGCCTGCTAATGAGCCTGATATTTTTTAATTAACAGCTGATACTACCCAAGGGCTTTGAAGAACTTTGAGAAATTGAAAGAACTACCTGAGAAGTTTATATTATGGGAAAGCTTACCAAAAAAAAGAAAGTAAAACAAAGCCTTCTTTTTCCTACTGCACTGAAAGATTCCTACTGCTTGAATAAAGCCAGAGTACAGTGTCACCTCAACTTCCTAACTTCTGATAAACTGGTATCATGGGAAACCCAGACTAATACCCGTGAGCTATGCTGCTCATTTTTCCCCAAGGAGAAGAAAAGCCACTTCTCAGCTTTAGGAGCCTCAACAGAATGTTAAAATACCATTTTGCCCACTTTCAGGATTCAGGTACCATCATTAAAATCTCTTTTGATATAAAATAATGGATATTGTCTAGGGTGCATTTAATGTCACTCTGGCTCTTTTAATAATAACTTTCATTATGAGACATGAGCTGGAAACAGATGTGGGCATGCTCTACCTTCTCCCTGAGAGATGGTTAGACTATTGGAAAAACAGAGACAATGGAGATCCTAGGCTAGCCCCTAGAAAACAATGAGAAGGAATGAACACCTCTTAATAACACCTTCCAGGGTTGCACACAGTGGCGGCAACATCATTTTCAGGCTCATATTCTCTTCCAAGAAAGGAGCAAAGCCTTAGTTCTTTAATGCATCTGTGAATTGTGGAAGACACCACTTCTCATCCTGCTCTAATATGCTACAAAAGTGAGAGTTTGTGGAAAGCACCCCATTACCAATCAGGGCTAAAGCAGGGAGGGTGCATTCATGGAGGTATGAGGCAGAGATATGGTTTGAACCTCAGCATAGAAAATATGAGGCTGAAGCAGTAGCCTGGGCATTAGCCTTTCTATCTAATGAGACAGCGTATGTGCAATATTGCTTTGCAACTCCAGATAACTCCAAACAGTGATAAAAGGGCAAAGGACTCAGAGAAAAACTTACATGGCCACAAACTGTCATGTCCATACCTTAAACGATCATCACAGGCCTAAAGATTCCACAGTTAGTAAAGGTCATATCCTGTGAAGACTACAAGGGCTACTGCCATAAGTGACTTGGAACATAAACACGGGACAGCCTCACTCATACCTTAGATCTACATGTCTGTAGCAGTGACTAAAGCAAGTGAACGTGGAGGAGGTATGGGCTGTCACAGAGTTGGCATAGAATGAGAAGACACTGGTCCATGGGGTAGAGGATGAAGAGAAAGCAATGTCCAGTGTGGAGATCACATGCCTGTGAAGGAACTAGAAAGTACAGACCTGCCAAGTCTATGTTTGAATGGTTCAGAAGACAGACTTATTTGGCAGAAGAGGAACTGAATAGCAAATCCTGCAAATGTCAATAGTAAAGGATGGATCTGCGAGCAGGGTGCTGCTTCCTGTGCTGTTTCCTCCTGGGTAGAATTCTGCACATCCATGTTTGTGTCATAGATATGAGGCAAGGACAGGGTGGCATTGTCACTGGGACCTGCCAGGATTGTCACTGAACTGGAAAATAATTGTCAAAAATAGCCTGGCTACTGAGTCCTTCTACGGGAGAGCAGCCATAGAAAGTTCATTCTCCTCCATTTTGCAGAAGTTCCTTGCAGTTTCAATACCTCAGGGATTCCTGGAGATACAAGTTTTCCATGCCCTTCAAAGATGCTAGCACTGTTCCAGGAGGCTATTTCCGGCAGAGAGGGGCACTGTACCCAGGAATGGGGATTCAGTGGGATCAGAAGATGGAGTGGGTCTCATCAGACAGATTAGACTTGAGAAATGGTCATACAGCCACATAATAAGAATGCATTCATTTGTGAGCATATGTGAGCTACCCTTGGGGCCTCCAGAGATGAGTGGGGGAGGGATACTCTGCAGAGGACTGAGATCCAGAATTTGTGCACCATGGCAAGAACCAGCAACCACAGGAGTGCCGATATCACGTTACTTCTGAAGAAACAGATGTTTTCTCTGACAGTTGGGACAATAGGTAAAAGATAAAATCATATCCATAATCAGACATAGGATGCTTAATAATTTTGAGCTCACAGACTGCAATCTAAAATCATGCAGACTGCTTCAATAAAAGCCCAGCATGCCTCTCCCATTATGCTCAGGCCTGACTAGCCTTGCTTGGTGTCTGAATATGCTTGTACCACATTGCTCTCACTCAGGGTTTTATGCTCACTTGTCTGTTGATGGGGACTGTTCTCCTCCAAAGCTTTACAAAAATGTCTGGCTCCTTCCTTCTTGTCCTTCAGATTTCAACTTAAATGTTCCTTCCTCGGAGAGCCTTTTGCTGACTCTCAGGTTTTAGCCCCTCGGGTTATCCACAATCATCTTCATATTATGTAGTTGCATGCTTTTAATGGCACTTATCAGTAGCTCAGATTGCTCTGTTGGAATGCTTTTCAGCTACTTTCCCACAACTGAGGGGCATCCAACAACATGTAAACACCAAAGAAACCAGGGTCCTTTTCAGTCTCATCCGTGGCCATGGTCCCTGCCTGTTACCATCTGGCACATGGAAAATGCTCCTTCAGAAATGCTGATCAATGGTAAAGTGATTGCCAATTTCTCTGCAATTGAGAAAATTGTTTGCCATAGGTCAACATAAGGGGAAAAAAATCATCTCTTCGTCTTTGTTCCTCTTTCTTTTCCTGGTAAATGGGACCTGAGACAACTTCTGCCTCAGAATATGTAATCTTGATCTGTTTACATGCATTGACATGCCATTTAAAATCCATGTCTCTGGGATGCGTGTACAATGACTTCCTTCACAGGTCAATACTTGAACATTCATTTTGCTGTCCTGACTGTCCTGAACTGCCCTTTTCTAACTCAGGGCTATGAAATCAGCAAGCACATCACAAATGGGAACTTGCAACCTCCCAATGATAGAAATAATCATTTCCTTATACTAGCAACATTGAAACCATCTGCATAGTGTATGGAAACTCTGATTTCCAAAACTGTGCCTGCTTAAGAAATTTTCTGTAACCAGAAACTATTTTAGGCAGAATTCAAGTCTCTCCTGTGTATTTCTTTCTGCCATACCCACAGAGATGCTGGCTGATGTTTTCCCACTTTTAGATGGTCAGTTTGACATGGAGTGAGCATCTAAGGCTTAGTCTGAATCATCTCCATTGGAAAGCTTTAGGAACAGCATAGGTACCTGCATCCCCCGAGGTGTCCCAATGCCTGAGTGCTGGCACCTGAACTGACTCACCTCTTGAGAACTGCTCCGAGGGCCTGGGTGGCTAGGATCAAAATTAGTCTTCCCAAACTGTCAGCTTTGCTCTTAACAAACAAAATTATCTCGAAGGGAGAAAAGGCTGTATTAATCAAACCTGAAGGGTTTCTTTTTTTCCCCCTATTCGGAATACAGCAGAGTGACTTTAATATTAAAAGGACATTTCAGACCATAAAGGCCAGAGACTTTAGAGGGATATTTCCTGATGCATCTGGCACTTTTAGAATCTATGCTTTTTTGCCTTTTTATATATATACATACTCTCCCTCCCTCTCCCTCTCTTTCTCTCTCTCTCTCTCTCTCTGAAATTCATCTACTGCCATTTTGCTGTCCAACATACTGTTCCTAGTACCTTCTGATGTGTGGCAGCTGTGCATTAACAAGTCCAAGAGGACCATATGTAAGTAATCAAAGATGTTAACACACGAGTGTCCGCATCTCTGGAGGAATTTCCTGCACGTGGGACTGTTAGACCATGCAAAGTCACAGGTAAATGACTTTGCTTTAGTTTTTTGGATTGAGGGTTTAGGGTTTGCTGTTTCCTTGGGCTTAGCATTACTGCAGTCATCTGTCTATACCTGTGAACTCATTGCAGGCTCACTCTCATGGATGTGTGTTTCTACAGATGTGGCTATCTACAAAGGGCAAACTCCCATTTTTACAGCGCATAGAATATATCACACATTAATCCAGGCATAGTGATTTCCCAGTTCCCAAAGGACGAAACTGTTAAAAGTTTAGTGTTTGCCTCTGATATAAAGTACCCTTGGTAGAGTGGTAATGGCTAACTCTGTAACATCCTAATGTAAGCAGTTATTTGGGGGGGGGGGTTCAAATACAGTATTTTATTGTAGTAAGATTGCATTGTACTTAAAGGAATAGTCTTGCATATCCTCCAAATCTGAAAGAAGGTAGTCAGGTTTTGAAATCTGCTCATTCAACAACTATGCCTTCCAATGAATTAGGGGTTTGAAAAGGTACTTTTTTGTTTATCATGAGAGATAGTAGGTAAGATGAGGAAAACCTGCTTCCAAAGTACTTCCTAGGTTTGCTGAGAAGCAATGTGTTGTGAAGCCCTAAAAGGAGGAATAATCATATGCATGTTTGATTACCTCATTGATTGCAAAATTCAGAAATCATGGAAGCAAGAGGTCCAAGGATGAAGCTTAAGAAGAAAGACCTCGAATATGGAATGTGGCAGATGCTGTCTCAAGTGACTCTAAGTTTGCAGCTTAGTTTAGTCATTTAATTTCTTTGTTCTTTGTGATGTAGTAAAAAGCAGGGGGAGTTAACTCAGATAGTTTTACTATGTAATCCTGAATTTCAATAGCATAGGCAGAGATAGACAAAAGACCCAATGTTTCATTTCATCTCGTCAGTTCCATGTTCCTTGCTAGATGAGGTTTCTCTCCAAATCTGCTTTAAGTCATGCACGGACACTGGGGACTCACTGTAAGTAGCTAGGAGCCCACACTTATCCCATATTGCAACCCACCACCCATAACTGCTGAGAATGCCTCAGCATGTCTGCTCCATGCAAGACTTTTACTCTTAATTAAAATAGTAACACCAAAATCTTTTACTGACTCCTTAGATCCTATTAAAAGGTACAGGAAAAACGTTAGACCAGGGCCCCATCTTTGGGGAATAACTAAAAGTTGGATGTCACATTTTCCATAATGCTTCAGTCATTGCTTTTCCCTGGCCTCTCGTAGGACTTCCCTGGGCACTGGGCCACATCTGGCCTTAACTCCTTACTGGAGGAATCTCTCTGGAGCATCAAACTACCAGAAAGACATAGCAGAATAGATGGTCAGATGTACAAAGGCTGCTTTGAGAATGAAGGGTTAAGGATGAAGCTGCTATGGAATCCTTGCGGGCTGCCTCTCTTATTTCCTAGCCTTAACTTTGCCTGCTTTACTCAAGCAAAGAAAATTGGAAACAGTTTCTGAAAGCTTGCCATTTGGATCCACCACTCTAATTTGCTTTACAATTTCTTGGGGAGAGGCTGTATTTAGAACGTGCAAGGTACTAGAGTAGACAGGAAGGTTACCCAAAAGGAAGAAATCTGGAATCTTTTCTTCCAGTATCTCACCACCCACTGGAATGTCTGGACAGGTAAAGGAAGGAATTTTTTCATAACAGAAAAGTTAAGCAAAGACCATGAGGTGAGAAATTTCCTATGTGTTTGGAAGTCAAGACACAGACTGAGTCAATCATAGCTACATCTTTGTAGAAGTGAGGAAAAAAAAGAAAATGGCCTAGAAATGGGAATGGGTGGGTTGAAGACCCTGAGCCACAGCAGACATGCCAAATGATAGCCTAAGCGTTGACTGTTGCTTCGTCACTAACAGAGGCACAGAGTGTGCTCCATTTGACTTCCTGGCTTAACGCTGAGTACTTAGAACCTCAGGAATCGTATAGAAGACCTTCAAGAACACTGCCAATATCATTCAACTTTGTGTGTGTGTGTGTGTGTGTGTGTGTGTGTGTGTGTGTGTGTGTGTGTGTGTGTATGTGTAGGGGTTAGTGATACCATTTCTGTCTTCTCTTGAGTTTTTCCACTTCTAAGAGCAGTGTACACTGTCATGGTTAGTTGGTCTTAGCTGTCACAGAGTGGTAAGTATTAGTCTCTGTCTCTGGTGTCTTCTCCCCTCCCCCCATATCCATTCTCCTATGTATCCATGTATTCCTCTCTTATCATGATCCCATGGACTGGGGCCAGGGAAATGCCTCTCACCCTCACTTAATTATTAACTGTAAAACTAATGTCTTCATAAAGGTAATTTTGTGGTATTATATAAAGTCAGTGTTAGAATTAGTGCCCAACCTTCTGGATGTGAGTCCCTAGGGGCAGATTTAACCTTGACCTTTCCCTGATGAGACTCCCTCCCAGTTGTTTATCTATGAAAGTTATGAGGATACAAATCATTTTATTATCATACTTGGAGCCGAAATTGCAAATAATCAAGGAAAAGGAAAACTTTGAACTGAATTTACATTAAGATGTGAATGGCCATTCATATAGAATAGTGTGTTGGTTAGGTTCCCAGCAGGAAATAGCTGGCATGTTCAAATTAGGATCCTTCCAGGAGAATTTAATAAAGGGACTATTTACAGAGTTGCGGAGAAGCCACAAGGGTTAGTGCAGCAACCTGGGTAATAAAAGCACAGCTGTTACCAGTCTCAAACTCAGGAGAGGGGTGGGGGAGGGGCGCCACTCCTGGAGCCCAAAGTGAGAGAAGTAGATGATAGTCACCACAACAGAGCTGGGCCTTGGAGCCAAATATACCGCTGTCCCCAGGTGACCCAGCAGGGAAACTGTCAGGACAGTAAGAGCCTGCTTTGGTTTTTACCTTTCTCTCAGGCTCTCTCAGGGCTGGACACTGCTGACCTGGGAAGATGTGGGTAGGCAAGAGAGACCATTGGTGAAGTTCTTATATATTAGCTTTCTTTCCTTTTGAGATGCCAAGTAGGTCTGAGGGGCAGAATGTATGCCTTGCACCAAGGCATGGGGAGAAAACAGATCCATGCAGGGGTGGGGGGCTGGGGGGGTGATGAATGGCATTTAAGACTTAAACTTACAGTTTTATGTTCCACAAAACTGACCCTGTTACTAAACAAAAACACACATGCACAGGCCTCTAAAAACTCAAGCACATAGTAGTGACATTTGTGCTTTCTAGGCTGAAGAGAGAAATTTTCAGATATCCTCTGTTACAGACTAGTCTGACGTCTTTCTTCCTGTGAGGGAAACTAGAAACTAGCTGACTGAAGTCAAGACACTGAAGAGACCAAAAAGCACACAGTGACTGCCTGAGCAGTGCATGGTCCATCGATCTTATTGCACTTGCTGATTAGAGTATTCCTGAAGATGCAGACAGAGCATAGTATTTCTTCTTCCTTCCCACAGGCAGCCTTCAGGCCACGAGAACCATCCTCAAATGAAAGTAGATATTCCCTGGAGTCTATGTGATACCCTTTTTCTCTTTTCCTCAACCAAAGCTTTGGAGACCTTCATTCCTGTTTCTAACTTGAAAAATTGTTTCAAGTTTCTATTCTGTCCATTTTTTCACTTTTCTCCAACAGTAAAAATTCTTAAGCCTGAAGCAGCTACAACGAGGAAATTTTTTCTAGCTCTCAACATAATTTGAGGCATTAGTTAGAATACAATATTCTCAGCAGTCTTCATCATATTCCACATCCCCACTTCATTCTACATCCCCCCCCACAAGGAGCAAAGAAGATAAACGATGCCTTAAATCTTGCTTACTCTTACAAGCTTGAGGTTGGGGGTGTTTTCTTTTCTGGTTGTGACTAGGTGATGAATTCCTTGACCAGTTGCTTGGAGTTCATAGCTTGTCTTCATTTTTCATGGCTATACTTAAACTGCCCTTTAATTGTTCAACTTTAATGTGTTTATCATTTGTAGATGCATCTACCCAATGTCCAAATGTGTGGCTTGAAAGAGCAGTACAGTAACTGCTACAGCTTCATGGGCTATATGATTGATGTGCCCCATCCTGCTCCTCATCAGGTAATATGAGGCCCTCATGCAGCTGCATATGGATGCTGGCTGTTACCTTGAAAGTTAGCAGGGACTGTTGACAAAGATGCTCCTCATGGCCTCTCTGCAGCTTTTATACTCTGTAATGTGGCCAATTGGTTCTGAGACACTATGTCTCAGGGTGAACCTTCCCAGAAACCCAAGTGTGAGCTGCCAACTTCCAATAGTTTATCAGAAGTCTCAGAGGGTGCTTGTCCACCAAACATGTCTCACATCATCCAAGTTAGAGTAAGAAGAAATTAGACACCCCACCCACTTGATATGAGGAGTCGTATATACCTACAGAGGGACAGAACTGATAATGTGCAAATCAACATGATTTTCTCCTCTTTGTTTGTCTTTCCCTATTGAAATCATGACTATTTTGTGGTATGATCATGCAACCAACTGATTAATACAGAGAAAACAGCAATAAATTCAAAGTGAGGCCACACTGATTATCTCAACCAGGTACACATCTAAATCAAAGTGGCAGCTGGACTCTGAGGTGCCTACACATCAATGCCTGGTCTTTGGACTCTGAGGGAGCTCCCATGCCTTCTAATCCTACCCCTGATGAAAACGACATTAAGAAACAGCCGATAGCTATTCATTTCCATATTTGCATCTTCTGCCTCCTGACTGGTAAGGAGGAGAAAAGTGAGGGAGCCAATTTAAGAATTCAAGAGTGAAAAAAAAAAGTGACCAATGGTAATAGCCCTCCTGAATCATCTGAGCTGAAGCACAAAGAGAGCTCTTTACTTCCAACTGAAGGTTTGCCACCACTCACTCCCACACAAAGAGTGTCATCTGCAGGGTGTACAAACATCAAATCAAATCAGTTCCAACATTGTCATCCCCACTGTGGTCTTTCAAATATTCACATCTATGAAATGAGGAGACTTGGTTGTTCACTGTGTTAGGGGATAAGGTAAGAGTTAGGAATGTAAACTGTGAAGCCCTAGACACAGATGAAGTATTTTCAAGAGAGATGCTGAAGACAGGGTTTAGTAAACTTTTCTGTAAAGAATACAAAAGATTTTCATGTTTACAAATCCTATGGTCTACTTAATTTCACTATGGCGATACAAAAGAACCATAGATTAATGCCCATGAAATAGTTAGATTTGATTCTTAAATCATTGCCAACTTTTAGTCAAAATTATGATTTCACTTGCAGAAAGAAATAGAAGAAAAATTCAGTACAAGTAAACATTTTTTCCCTTCCTCCAAAAGCAGTGGTTCTCAACCTGTGGGCCAAAACCCCTTTAGCAAGCCTCTATCTCCAAAGAATTTACATTATGATTCACAGAAGTATCAAAATTACAGTTATAAAGTAACAATGAGATAATTTTATGGTGGAGGGGTCACCACAACATAAGTAACTAACTGTAAAAGGGTCACAGTACTGGGAAAGTAGAGAACCACTGTCCCAGAGGGAGAAAGGTGGCTCATAAAACTGATAAGAAGTAGAAAATAAACACAACTTCCAAGGTTTAGAAAATTCCAAAAACTTAGAAGATTTATAAGTCCCCTTCTCCATGGTTATATTAGCCATATCAATTACCAAGCAGTCTGGGCCGAGAAAACTCTTCAGCTAGCTGCCTGTGAGTTGTGCAGGAAGCTCCAGAGATGCAACTTTCATGAGTTATTATCCATGCTGGAGTGAGCTTTTGGATGATACAACCACAATTTAGTCACCCACACTCCTCTAAACAGTCCCAGTAAAGTCACTAGTTCACTAAAAGGAATTTATGGGAATTGTTCCTTTGGTCTGTCATCAATGCCCAATCTGAGGTGAACAGACATTTGCTCATATTTCCCTAGAAAAAAGTCATTCAACTAGATGGAAGCCAGAGTCTCATGTGTGCTAGGCAAGTGAATATTCCACCACCAAATTACAAAACTCTTAATGATATCTTTTATTTATTTATACTTATAATACTTAACTGTAACTCACCTAAATTCAGATAAGGTGACTTTCAAAGGGGAATATATATGCCTGTGAGATAATGCTGTTTTACATTATAAAGATTTGTCACTGGTATTGGTTTAATAAAACACTGATTGGTCAATAGCCAGGCAAGAAATATAGGCAGGGCCACCAGACCAGAATTTGGGGAATTATAAAGACAGAGAAGCAGTAACCAACCAGATAAAGAAAAAGCAAGATAAGAATGCTTGACGGAGCAAAGGTAGTAAGCCACATGGCTAAACATAGATACGAATTATGGGTTAATTTAAGTGTAATAGCTAGTTAGTAATATGCTTGAGCTACTGGCCCAGCAGTTACTATACTATTAAGCCTCCAAGTGAATTACTTAGGAAGTAGATGCCTGGTATTTGGGAGTTTCTGGAGGGATAGAAACTATAAACTACATGTGCCAATAATAACTTGTACTTAGAAGGCTAGAGCAGGGAGTATTTCAGTTCCTAGGGTGTCAGGGCTACTTACCTTTTACACTGTCTCAAAATATCAAGGGCTAGGAGATGGTGTGGCTAGAAGTGGGTACTGCTTTTGCAGTATTCATGGGGTAATTCGCCACCTGGAACTCCAGTTCCAGGGGATCCTGTGCCCTCTCTGGCCTCCGCAGTCTCCTGCATGTCTGAGATGCACATAAATTTACTTCATTCAGGCACACACATGTATACATGTTAAATAAGTCGATCAGAGAGAGGAGGAGAACTAGATATTTGATACTAGGATTTAACAGCAGACTTCCTGCTACATATGGAATATTCCTAAGAAAATATGACCTTGAAAATGGATGGGAAGGAAGTGAGATGCTGGGCCTCAGATTTAGAGATACATTGTCTTAAATAAGGATACAGCAATGTTCCGTTTGTATCACTGGAACTTGAAAAGACAATCAGGAGTCTCACCATGATTCTGTACATGAACTTAGCAGCTCATGGTAGCATTATTTACATCATGATATATTTGGAGTGACTTTTGTTTTAGTGGTTGTGGTAGTGTTGGGAATTAGGGATGGCATGCATATGTGAAGATGTACACATGCATCCGGACAACTTTGTGATGTGGGATGTTTTTGTGTATACTGTGAATACCATTGGATAATAAAGGAATTGTTTTGGGCAGAGCAGCTTAGAAGTAGGTGGGAAATCCAAGCATAGATACAGGAAAAGGAGGGTGGAGTCATGGGAGACCCAATCCAGCTGCCCAAGAAGCAATATGTAATAGAGGACAGGTAAGCCACCGTGGGCCACATAACAAGACAGATTAATAGAAATGGGTTAAGAAGTGAGAGCTATCTAGCAATAAGCCTGAGCCATAGGCAGAACAGCATGTAATTAATATAAGCTTCTCTGTGTTTCTGTGGTACTGTGGGTCTATGGGTCTTGACCTTGAGCTAGATGGGTCAGAATTTCATACTATAACTTTGGGGACCAGCTACAGAAATATTGTCTATCACCTTTGAAACATGGTCTTAACTAGCCTGGAGCTCATCAGCTAAAAACTGGCTACAGAGAAAGTACCCCAGGCATTTTTCCATCTCCACCTTCCTGTCATTTTGGATTACAGGCATGCTTGGCATTTGGATGTGGATTCTGAGGATCAAACTCCGATCCTCATGCTTGTAAGGCCAACACTTTATCAAATGAGTTATCATCCAGCCTGAGTTTTGATATTTATATTTGGAGTTTTTGTTTGTTGTATTTAGAAAGCCATAAGGAGCCTGGGGTCTCATTCGTCACTCACTTGAAGCAGACCTTGAGTATCACAACAGAGTCCTAGAGGAAAAGCATAAACATGTGAGTGCCAAAATGCTTACAGAGGCAGAGCTAGCCTTGGACCTTGGATAGGGTTGAGGGTGTAGAAGCCTTTAAAGCAGATGTCCAAAAGGCCAGGGCCCCAGCTGGGCCTTTTGCAGAAACACAGAGTGTGCCTTTATGTAAACAGCAATGATTATAGCAGACTTGTGGAATGTGTCTAAGACTTCCTATGAAATTCTAACTCAAGTTTTTAAAAGGCCACCAACAATTCAGTTTGGTGGCCTTTTATAAACATCAAAGAGAGGATGAGAAAGAAATGTAAGTTACTGGCAATTTCTCATGGTTCTCTGAAGGCTTTTTCCAGTCACATAGCTACAAAGTCCAGTGCAGTGAGACTTGTACACACCCAGCACTCACATGCAATCCCAGAACTCAGGAAGCTGAGACAGCAGGAATGTGAGTTGGAGACCAGTCTGTGCTACATGGTGAAGCCTTGTCTATAAATGAACAAATGATTAAATATTACAGTTAACATTGAACACTTGACAAATTCCCATAATGCCAAAACTCTCTAGGTAGCCCTATACTGTGAACATGTAAATACATATACATGTCACTTTCCCACAAATGAGCTAGGCTAAAAGTGTCACATTGGTGATACTAGCATACAATTGGTACACTATATCTAATTTTGGCTGCAGGAATGTAGAGGGCTATAACTGATGACATGTATTATTTTACAGGGAAGGCACTCTGATATAAGCAACATCTTACTAGGAAATGGGTAGCTTGATTTTTGAGCCTGTATTCTGCAATCTCTTTCTTCCCTATCCAAGGTTCTAATGAGATTTCTAAAAGCCTCAATTTCATCCCCTTGAGCATGATAATAGCACCTCTTCTTCATACATCACCTGTGGGAAGAACTCCAAGAGAAAAGGAAGGCAGGAAAAGCTTTGCAAATTGATGTAGAAAGAAAATATGTTGTAAAAGATGTCTGAGAGGACACTGGAACAGATGCTTGGGTGTCTTAAATGAGCTTTGCTGGTTTGCTTAATAGGATTCAAGTATGAATTGTCTGAACATTCACATATTATCAATGGATCAAAAGTACAGCATGCCTAATATTCTATGTATCATTTCTTCTCCCAGTATCACTCTGAAAACTGACAATAAACTCAGTGAAAGTATAATCAGCTTTGTACATAGTGACACTGTCAGCTACCTTCCAAGGCCATGGCTATATCCTTCATTCCCCATTAACAGTGTCACACATACACACAATTTTCTTTTTAAAAATGTATTTATGTGTATGAGTTTTTTGTCTGCATGAATGTATATGCAGTATGTACATGTCTGTTGTTTCTGGGGTTCAGAAGAGGAGCATCAGATCTTTTGAAACTGGAGTTAGGGGTGTTTGCAAACCATCATGTGGGTGCTAGGAAACAAACACTGTAAGAATGGCAAGTACTTTTAACCACTGAGTCATCTCTCCAGCCCTCAGATCATTCTCTCTGCACACCAATTCAATGGTAAATATTGATTACTCAAAGCCAATCATAGAAATACTATTCTCCTTGCTAGTGACTAATTAAGGGTGGATATGTATTCAATTGAAACTCCTACACTACAAGCCTAATGGTAATAAACATTTACTGGCCAATTGGTGAATATGCCAGCAGCTTCCTCCAAGAACTAGGGTAAGCTGGTGCTTATCCTGTGGGTTCAGTGGCTTCCAAACTCCATAGCAAGGAGCCCTGAGAATTAGAGAGTGAAATCTTTGCTCAAGGAAGTAGGTAGCGTCTGAATACAAACCCAGACAGCACAACCTCAGAGCCCACCTGCTAGTCTTCACAATTTAATAGTATATTTAAGGGGGAAAGCTCCTGGGGGCTTCCGAAAAAGGTCTTTTTTACTGATTACAAAGAAAAAGAAAGAGGGAGAGGGGGGGAGTACAACAAGATATTCCTGTTTCCTTTAATGCCTCTGATGAGTACATGTAATGACTAGCATAATGGTAGCCATCTCTTGGCAATGAGGGAAGCTGAGCTCATGCACTGAGGATAGCAGGGTAAAATGTTCTGAGTCCTTGGTGTAGTGTTAAAACACTGATGTTATAGATGGTTCATGGGTAAAGGCACTTTGCTAACAACCCTGACAACCTCTTGCTCAATACTCAGAGCCTACATGATGAAGAAAACAAAAATAGATTTCAAGTTGGTTGTTCATTGAACTCCAAATGCACGGTGTGGCATGGTACGCACGGACGCACAAAACACACGCACACACATGCACACACTTACAAGAGCTCTCCGAACTTCCAGACTCCTGTCATGTCTCCCTCTTCTGCAGCTTCTGTGAATCCCATGGTCAACCAACGTCCAAAACTGAACTTACTATTTTCTCTGAAAATCAATTTCTCTTGGCCCTTCTGGCTTGTTTCCCACTCTAGGGAAAAGGAGCTGTCTAGACTCCTCCGTCTCACCTCACCCTTGTCAGCTCATCCCCAAACCTGGCTACTTCTGTCCTTTAGCCATTTCCCCTGCTCAAACCCCAGTCTCTAGCGAGCTTCCCAGATATCTGCCCCCATAAGCCCTTTGATCAGTAGTTTGGCGCCGTCTAGTGCAGCGCCGCCTAGTGGTGCTTCTTCATTATTTACCTCCCTTTGAATAGTCCCGCCCACCCCCAGATGCCCTGTCAATCTCTAGTGAGTGCCTCTGTGCCCCTGTGCCTTACCTGTGAGAAGCCACCTGCCCTTACTTGAGCTGCACATCCATTTCCCTCTACCATTCTTGACATGGCCAACTTAGTCTTTAAAGTTCTTGCTTGCACGCATGAGAACCTAGCATCCATGTAAGAAACTGGGCATGGTCCTGCACACTTCTCATCCTAGTCTTAGAAGTCTGTGACAGGGGACTCCCTGAAGCTCCTGGCCACCCAGCCTTGCTGAAGAAAGTGATCTCCATGTTTAATGGGGGTGGGGGACAATGTCTCAAAAGTCGAGATATAGAGTCCCATAAATTTCTCAGTTGGTAATGGTTCCTGCCACCAAGACTGACAATGTGAATTCTACTCTTGGAACCCATATGGTGGAAGGAGAGCTGACTCCCAAAACTGTCCTCTGGCCTCCCTCCACAGGAGGGCTCTGACACATGTACACATACACACATGCCCCCCAATCAATAAATGAATAAATACATATGGTGAAAAACATAACTAAAATTATTTTTTCATAATGTGTAGAATGGCAAAGAAGACCTTCATTATTGATCTCTGGCCTCCATATATCCATGTGCATATATCCATGTGAATCTTCATATACATGTACACATGTCCACCCAAACATGAACATATGCCACTAACATATATATGTGCAAAGATTAAAATTGATAGAAAATGAAACTAAGACAGAATAGTAGTTATGATACTCTGGGATATAATAGACAATTCTTTGCACATGAGTATTTTCCCTAAATCCAAGATAATTCTAGATATAGGAAGATAGATATATAGAAGTAGCAAACACTGAAATGTTAAATATATATGTATGTAATTACACATACAGACAAATATGTGTGTATATGCCTATACATATATAAAAAGTACTTTCAGTAAATCACAGACTTTTACTGGGAAGCACAGTGACTCTGAAAAGCATAGACAGAGCAACATGGAGATTTTGGCATTGGCAAAATTTCAGTATTTCTTCAAATACTCCTCAAACTTCATGAATAAAATCCAGTCTACTTCAATATATATTTTCATTGAGATGTAATGCTTACCTAAGGCTTACACATAATCAAAAGGAAACAACAAAGATACATTACATTTATTTTCAAATATCCAAGTAATAAAAGGGAGTTTGCAATAAAAGATGCCAAATATATTGTTGAAATCGGATAATCAGAATAACTAATACAATTGCCAGGCTTGCCTTCCTTTGCCCTCACCTTTTTGTGTGATACTGAGAGTACTCACTGCGCAAGTCACATCCCATGTAACATTTCCTCTTTGCTGAGTCCTTACTGGCTGGATGCCATCTCCATCTTCCCACTGAGTTTACATGACCAGAATTTCCTCATTTTTGTTTTAATGTGTCATGTCTATGTTTAAAAATCAACAGTCACAGAAGGCCTTGGGGGTTTAATAACATGATGCCTCAAAGCAAGTTTGGGTCCTAGGTATCAGCATCAGGAGAAGACAGAGTTGATATTGGTTTAGTGTATCCCAGACAATTCAAATTAGAAGAGGCGCTGAATCAAAAGCTATGTTTCATAAGACCCTCCTACAGCCTGTAAGCCCAAACTTGAGCAGTATAACCCCCTCAGAATTTCATAGGATGAAAATATTGCACAGCTCTCCTGAGGCAGTCACACATAGTTTCATATCTTCCTGAGCAGAAAAAAAATAAAATTATTCAAATGTTATGTTTCCTTGAAAAGCAACATTTAGTGACCAGAAGGCATAACTGAAGATATATAGGTTTGAGAAAAAGAAATGAGGGTTCAGATGATAGAGTAAACCTAATGAGAAAGGGAGTCCAGAGGATACATAAGTGGGGATTGTGGGAGAAAAGATTTGATACCTGGTTTACATCTCCCATAGCAGAAGAAATTTCTAATTTCTCTTCCCAGCACCAATATCCACCAAGACATTGTTCTTTACCACAACCTGCCTATTCTACATTTCACCCTGGGGTTACCTGGTGTTCCCTACAAGTCACTATCTTCTGGACAAGGCCACTTCTTCTTCACAAGTGCCCTATCCCTATCAGTGGATCCACCAATGCCCAGGTCCTCCCTAGCAGCACAGAATGAGGCCGGCTAGGTCACTGCTGCCTCGGTGTGGAATGGAACAGCACCAGGTCTATGGGTTGTGGGAAACAATTGCACTCTGAACAAGGGAATCTGATCATAACTTCCTTTGCAGGTTCTTCCACCTACCTGCAGCTGATCACCAAGCCTTTCTAAGGAAGCCCTTCTTTACCCTGGGCGTTCCTTACATACACTTGGATTGTGCCACCAGCATCACTAAGTCCACATTATGCCCACATCATCCTATGGAAAGCTGACTTTCTCCTACTGACTCCATTTGTTGGAGCCCTGCCTTACATCCAAGTAACCTGTTGCAACCTGCTCTTTCCCCAGGTATTTTTTTTTCTTCTTCTAGAATCCAGTTCTTAAGAGTCCAAGTTCAAGCTTCTTGCCTGCTTGTGCTTTAAGACTTTCAGAAAGGAATCTTTTCTTTTAGTCAGCAGATTCACTTACTTGTATGCCCTGCTAGAATTAAGACATAAAATGCCCTTCATCATCACAGCTGCCCATCAAATCAAGATTTGCTTTGTCCCACTGTCCCAGTGAAACATGATCCTTAACTCTTTGAGTAAAACCTGATCTAGTGAAACATGATCCTTAACTATTTGAGTAAAACCTGATCTATCTATCTATCTATCTATCTATCTATCTATCCATCCATCCATCTATCTATCTATTTATCTATCTATCTATCTATCTATTATTTTTGTTATCATTTGTGTGTATATGTGTACCATGCACACACCATAGCACCTGTGCAGAATCACAGAAAAACTTCCTAGTGTGGGTTCTCTCTTACTCTTGCATGGGTTCCAGGGATAGAACTCAGGTCAATGAGCTTTCAAGGCTTACCTGCTGAGCCATCTTGCACACCCTCTGGCAATGTCTTCTTAGAGGGTTGTTTTCATTAAAACTAAACTAAATCTGCTGTAAAGAAACATCACTGTGTAACCATGGATAAGTGGCTTATCTTTTCTCAATCTGTCTCCTCATTTAACAGTAAGATGAGACCAGATGACCTGCGTTGTCCCTGGGAAGGTGACAAGAATATATTTGCTTTGCTGCAGAATAGCAAACTGGTGCTATCGCTATTATTTTTTATCTCTCATGGATGTAGCAGTGCTAAGAAATAGTTCCTCTCTAAGTAACAAATTGATAAAAGATTTATTTCAAGTTGTAGAAGACTGACTCTCCCTAATGTCAGATGTTAAGCAATAATTCAATTATTAACAAACTCTAAAATGTGTGTATAACTTCTGAAAAGGTATGATGACCTATATTTTAATAGCAGCTGGTAATTTTTACTATTCCTTTACTTTGGAAAAACGCATATCACAATATACAGATTGATTGGCTCTACTCAAAATGAACTATTAGCTATTAAAGAACTAAAAATATCCGATGAGTTTCTGTTGCTTGATTTTACTAATTGCTGTGTGTGCCTTTTGAGGCATTGGAATTGTATTTTAGTAGCAGAGCTGATAACTATGGCAAAGTTTAAATAGAGTGATACCACTTTTTATTCACTGGTGCAAAATAGTATTTGCTATTAGGTCTCATTCATGCCCTGATTTAAATGGTAATTTGTTGTTTGAAACACACACGCATGTACATATATACACACATATACACACATGCACACACATGTGTGCATTTGTACACATCTAGTAAATCATGAGCTGTGCTCTGGGTGACGGAAGATAGAAAGACAGGTCTATATTTGTCTTCTGACAGTTTTGTTGGGCTATCTCTGTGTGCATGTGATACTACATTGATTATTTTCCCCATCAACTGTTTGCTTTAGAAACCACTGGAAAGTCAACATAGAGTTACTCTGACTCTGACTATGTCTGTGTCTGTGCAGTGTCCTGCAGGCTGGTTGCCACAGATCTTTCCCAAGCTTCAGAACAAAATGCTGAGCAAGCATCATAGGCTATGCAGGCCTTCAGACAAGTCTACAGATCCAAGCTAAGTTAGAATGAATATGAAGGTTGGGAAATTTACCCTCCCCCAACACTGAGGACTAAAGCTTCAAGTCCTTGGTAGAGGTTGGGTGACCATTTCCAATCTCACCTGTGTCTCTATGGAAGAATTTAGATGCTGTTTCCTACTAGAGTTCATGTTGGCCACACTCTGGTGAGTAAAATTTCCAATCCCAGCCACCAACCCCAAACTTATCCCCATTGATGGCCTGAGTACTCTTGCTCTAGAACACAGAATTACAGAGCTACAGGTTTACCATGATAACCTGTGAGAGGCAACCCTGCAGTTGATAGCCACCCAAACCACAGCTCTCTGCAAGCTGCTTGCATCTGGTTACACAGGGTTCCAGGATGTCACTGCTCAGTGATAGGGAAACTGTAGCAACAGCAATTTTCCAATTGGCTGGTCTCCCTGCAAGACAAGTCAGGACAGAAGGTCTCTTTTCAATTGCAGCAAAGGCCCTACTGCCCTCAGGAGCATATCCCAGCCTCTTGGCCAGGTTAAGTTTCCTTTTATAGATACACTGTTCCATCTGATATGAGCCTATACCACCCATGTGCAATCTGCAGCAGGAAACTTAAAGGCATCCTCCTTCTCATCTGCCAGACATGGGGCTCTGGACAAGGCATTAAACACTTTAATGTTTCACAAATGACCACAACCTGTTTTTGCTCACTTTTTTTTTTTTTTTTTTTTTTTGTATAGTACACCTAGCAGTTTTAAATGAAACCTGAGAATCTTACTGAAGGAGACAATCAGACAGATGTATTTGACCTTGAAGCACAGGTCCTCAACCTTAATGACAGAAATGACTCTGTTAGGGAAGTAGGAAGCACCCCTGTGTTCTGTGAATTCTTTCTTACCAGGACTTGAAGCTATCTTAAAATCATAATTTTGGGATGGATAAGAATGCCATATCTGTTCTTAAAGATTCCTAGATTAAATTGGGGGGTGGTCCCTGTGCAGTGAAGGAGCAGATCATCTACGTGCTTGAGAAACATAATGACCTGGCAAACTTCTCCCTTCTCTATTTCCATGGGCTGGGCATAGGGGCAAGCTATATCAGAGGAATGGAGCTGACTAGAGATCCATCACAGATGTTGAGGCTGCCCTCTCTCTCCCTTGCTACCCACTGCCTTCTATCAGACTTAACATCTGGGATCTGTAGGGCACAGAACTATGCCTGAACATTCCTTGGGCTGGACATTGTCATCTGCCAGATAACCGAAAAGGGTAATAAATCCAACCGAGGCTGGCTGTAGTTTGCTCACGGTCTGTTATAGCATATGGTGCCTTTGGTGGTGGAAAGTGGATGGGAGGTCAGAATTGTCTTATTGGACAGTGATTGTCTGATGCTCCCACCCAAATACTGCACATACTGCCCTGCATTGATGAGCACAGACTCGGCTTGGTTAGAATTCATGAATTTCATAAGGAAGATTAAAGTTGGAATTGAATCCTGCTGGCCCCAGGATGGCAGAGCTGGCTGGCAACATTTGGAGACATATTCTTTAATTGGCCTCATTATTTTTCATAGGAAAAAAATGGATGCAAAAAGATTAAGTGACTCCCTCTAAGGACTCACACAGCCAGTTAATATTAGGAGGAGGACTAGAACCCTTGCCCCTGACTTCCATCCTGATGCGTTTTCCAGCAGAGGCTGTCACTGCATGTTTGGTTTCATTTCATATGCAAAATATAGATCCTTGTAACTTTTCCAGGAATTGGACTTCTGAGCCTAGAGTGGCTTGATACATACTTGGGGGAAGGGGGAACGTAAAATCTCTAAGTGGTTTGGATCAAGTTTTTCAATATTTACACTCTAGCATAATCTATATAAACTTCACAAATAATGTAAATACCCACGACGTGACTTAAGCATGAGCTACACGGTCTTCTGAAAAGTCCCTGTTTTATAATCACGCCGACAAAGTTAACAAGGAGACAACTGAAGACAACCACTGGCTGCACTCGCTGCTATTGACCATTTTAAGTGGGACTATTTTTAAAATACTGTATGCCTCATTAAGCTGTGCTCTGAAAATGAGAAATTTGCTTTAACTGCATTGTTTTGAATTGCTGAGAGAAGACTCTATCAACCACAAGGTGCCCTGCTGCTGAACTCAGCCAAAAAGCTGTTAATAACTCCAGCAGATGTTTCAGCTTTTTAGGCCAATAGACTCCCTCCCGCCTGCCCACCCCTTTCCAGAATCCTGTGCCAATATGACTGAACTCCAGTTCCCGTGGTTGCCACAGTCATTGCTGCAGCAGCCGCCAGGCTGGTGTTACTAGGGCTGCTGGAGAATGGTTCTTTAAATGACTCCTGGCAACAGAACCTCTGGCCTCTAAGGTCAGAGCATTATTGCTTTTACTATCAGAAGTTTAAATCTTCAGAGGGCCAGTGGAGGTGAGGGCACAGAGTGCCTGCTTCTGTAAGGTTTATGGCCTTCGTTCCTAGTCATTTTGTCTTGATTTCTGTGATCTCTCCTGATGCTAAAAGTCCATTTCTCAGACTCATCAGAGTGCTATGCTGGCTGAGGTCCAAGGTCATGCATACACCAGTGGCCCCACAGTTCCAGGGGAGAGTTGTTGGATTAGTGGTTTTACAAAGGGACTCTGTGTGGCATGGGTTTGTGTGCTTGTTTGCTGATACCATGTGTTGAGAGTGTCCTGACCTCAGCAGTTCTGCAATATGAGATGTGTGTCTTAGAAATGCAGCAGCATTCCTGGGAGATAGGTAGGGGATGAGGGTGTTCTTCTTGGGATTAGCAGCATCAGTGCATAGATAAACCTAACCTCTTTACCCGACATCAAATCTATGTTCTAAGGCTTTTCAAATGTGAAGAAATTAAAGAAAAGGGGAGGAACAGAGGGGAATACGGCAATCTCATCCTCTCTCCCATTCTCCATCCCCTGTCTCTTACTTAATTTGGAGCAAAGGCTTTAAGATACCCCAGTGACAGCAGGGTGACTAAGAAAACACAGGTGCACTACATATTTGGCTCTTAGTAGGCTCGAAACACATCTGAACTGCACATCTGTACCTGTTGTCATGCAGGAAACTGCCATTGTAAAAGGGGAGAGAACAGGGAGGCAGAATCAAGCTCATAAATATTTTAATTCCTTATTTTGATGCAACACAAACACCAGAATCTCTGAAGTTCTATGAACCTCCTTTGTCAGCTTTAACATTCACCAACCATAGTAGTTCAACCTCAAAATCTCCACTCTATGCTAAACTGCTGCAAAAGTAGGTACCCTTCCCGCCTAGCTGCCAACTAGCCTGTTTGCACGCTCTCTTGCAATTTGTATTTCCAATTCTTGCTTTGAATATAAGAGGATGGCACAACTCCCCACCTCTTTAGCTCAGTAGAATGATAGATTCCATCATGACTTTGTCGGCATCCTCTTCAGCACAGGGCCAGAGTGCTCATTACTGCTGATGGAATTTTTACATATGTACAAAAGGGAAAATACAGTTGTCAATGCTTGTATATGCTCCATTTTTGTAGATCAAGATTGGTATTATACACTGGAGAGCCCCCATGGTATCAGTATCTTTTAATTCTGGGACAGGGAAAACTCAGATTAAAAATCATGCCACTCTTGCTGAAATACAGCATTTCCACTAGCAAATGAGAGAGGTAGCTCTGTTTTGATCAGTGTGATTTCAAGAAGTCACTATCAGATGGAAATTCTTTAGTAAAATAAACCATCGATGTTGTAATAATAAAATAGGCTTTCACACACAGAGAAAGCAACAACAGAAACTCCCTACTGAATCAGTGCAGAATAGTTCTCATTATTAAAAAATTCAATATTAAATTACACATATGCATCTCCAGGGGAGTGAGTGCACAAGATAAGGAAAGAGAATTGAAAATAATCATGAGTAAGTTGAGATTCAGACCTGCCAGCAGTGAATAGTGGAACTAGGCATGAATAAACGATGTGGGGATGGTGGAGGCCCATGTAAATCCATACCATATCCTTCATTGGGTCCTGAACTCTGCCTGAAACCCTATGCTGGGAGACATGATTTCCCAACTATTTTGTTCTTGATTATTTCCAGTCCAGGTAAACCAGACAACAAAGGAAAGATGCTTCCACACTATTTCCATGATGGATGTTCAAGACCAAAATAACTCCACCATCTGATGTATTTCACAGTTTTAAGTTAAAACAGACATGCTGGAATATGCTTGTACATCTGGCCCAGGTGCCTCACTTGCCATATGTTGGTGAAATAATCCAAGGAGATGTTACAATTGTATATTCCCCTTGGGACCTGAAGAAAATGTGCCCACAAAGAGTTACCTAATTATTCATTCCTGCCAACAGCATCCTCATCTAATAATAAGGTGGTACTTCAAATGAGACAATAGCGCTTTCAGTCTTGAGAGATGTCAGTGGCACTTATTGTCTAAAAAACCAGAAAGTCTTTTGCATGCTGAAAATCAGGAAAAAGATCCTTGGCCTTTAAAGCAAATAAAATCTGTGCAGGTGGTATATTTTGGTATTCTTATGGGGACAATTTATGCCTATCAAAACCTGTTTCCTGAAACCTATTGCATGATGGCCCATAGAGTCACAGTGGAAATTAGTAACCCCAAATCTATTTCTACAAAATAAGTATTCTGACAATACACATATTTTTGGAGATAGTGGTGGGAGTGGGGGCAGGTGTATGACTATGTGGGTGGCTGTGCTCCTGAGCTTGTGAAAGACAGGAAGACACTGTCACTCTCTATCATATTCCCTTGAGTCAAGGTCTCTCAATGAACCTGAAAGGCTGGCAGCCAGAAACCCCAATGATCCTTCCTTCCATCCCCCCTAGCACTTGAGGTTACAACATGCCTGCGACCATGTCCAGCTTCTTACATAATATGGAGATCCTAACTCAGGTCATCAACCCTGAGCCCATATGAAGCCATCTCTCCAGCACCTAGGAAGAGCTTCATCCCTTGAATAGCCTTGCCAAGCAGATAAGAGGGAGGGGCATGATTAGCCTTACTTGGTGTGTTCTGACTCTCCATAGCACCTGTTAGCCAGAGGGTAAACATTTAAAAATGCTTAGGTGCAGTGACTGGAGAGATGGCTCAGAGGTTAAGAACACTGACTACCCTTCCAGAGGTCCTGAGTTCAATTTCCTATGACCACATGGTGGCTCACAACCATCTGTGATGACTTCTGATACCCTTTTCTGTATACTGTATACATAATAAGCTTTTAAAAAAATGCTTAGGTGCTTTTGGTCTTGAGCAGCTAGCAGCATTTGCCGAAGTGCACATTTCTTACCTGAAGAGACGTTGGCAATCAGCTTTATCCATCTTTTCTTGCAATTGGACTTCTTCTATATTTCTCATTTAAATTTTTTATTCATTGTGTGTGTGTGTGTGTGTATGTGTGTGTATGGTGTGTGTGTGTGTGTGTGTGTGTGTGTGTGTGTGTGTGTGCATATTCCTGCCTTCTAAGTGCATACACTTGTGCCAGGGATGTATGTAGAGGTCATAGGATGACTTTGTAAAGTCCATTTTTCTCCTTCCTTTAGGTGGCTTCTAAGGGACCCAACTCAGGGTATGAGGCTCTTTTCAAGTGTTTCCCACCTCTGAGCCATTTTACTGGACCTAACTTTCAGTCCTGAATGTTTATCTTGATTCAGAATTAGTGACTTGGTGTTCTTTGGAAGGTTCAAAAGGGAAGCTAAATTTAATGATTTAATGAATTTAATCATTAAAATACAGGTTGACCGTTAAAATGTAAATGTTAATAAAACTCTAGGCCAGGTCAAAATTCCAATGAATGAAACATGCTCTAGGCTTAGCCTCATCTACTATTAAATCAGATTAAGATTGTGGCAAAAATGAAGCTGTCAGCCAGTTCACCTCTAATAGTTTGCTAGTTGAATATTGACTGAAGTAACAAATGATGTGTAGATTGAAAGCCCATGTAGAGACTAGACTGAGTCCAAATAGGAAGATTATGTTAGACTTTCATTTCCTCTGTGAAGTAAACCTTATAGTCAAGCAGGAGGCAGATCCCAAGTTATGAATATAAGAACTTTGCCCCAGGTATCTGGTTTAAAAATGGGTGTCCATAACAAGCCACTTGTCTCCAAGGTACTCCTGAAGAAATGGACAACTGTACATTATTTTTTAAAGCTCTGCTTCCTGGTAAGTCTTGTCACTTTTCATAACTCAGTATATGATCTTTTAAGTGTGTATAGATGCCTCCCTTGGGAGGGAGAGAGAGCTGCTAAGAAGAAGTAATTGAATGCTGGTCTCTTGTTGGGATGATAGGAATTAAAGAGAAAGTTCAGAGGATTAGAAGAGCGAAAAAACATTACACTGAAAACAAAACTCTGCGGGTCTTCCCCATCACTGCACACAGAGACTGGATGAAAAGCAATGCCATCCCAGAGAGGGGCCTTGAATCTTTGACCTTGGCATCTGATGGGGCTCAGATGAGTGTTTGAAATTTATCTGATAGGGAACTGTTGGAAGAAATCCCAAAAGCCATCTCCACAAAGGGAAGTGTCTCAGCAGAACAGGTGCATGCTCTTACCTCATTTCTTTCCCAGCAGCCACTTCAGCTAATTCACTGCAAAGCTGGACTCCCCTGGTCAAGGACATTAAGAAAAATCATCATCACAATATAGGACTCCTTATAAACAAATGCATGACCCAGTAGTGATTTGGAAAACACATTCTGACTGTAACACAGATATCCCTATGTGAGTCTCAAGGGTTATGTATATAATCAAAAAGACATTCCTGATTTTAATTTTGCAACATAATTCTTTATGATTCAGTGAGTAAATGTTTTCCTACTTATCATTATTATATACTTTAATATATGTATATATATATATATATACATATAGGCACTTCTTTATTCACTCAACGTTTATTGAGTAGCTACTAGTGGACTGCTCACTAAAGATGAAAAATTAAGAAAGACAAAGGTGTGATGTCAAGGTATATAAACAAGTGAAGGATCAAACTTGCAAACAGGAAAAATAGTGAGATATATTAAAGTGAATGATGCTCAAACCTGAGGGACAGATTAAAATGATGCATCTTATCTGCCCTAGAAAATCTCACAGAGAAAGAAGAAGCAGGAATGAATAGGTATGTCTGGCATACAGAAGATTTTAAACTCTATGCTTCAGTCATGGGATGTTCTTATGCCAGCTTTTCCTAGGGAGATGTGAACAAACATCTAGCCACCCAGGTAGGGCACTAGACTGACCAAGTAACAATTTCACCAAAGTACAACTTGGAGAGCCAATGAGTTTATTGGCTTATTCCAGATATGGGCATTTAACACATTTATAGGAGTGTGGGTGATGCAAAGGCAGTTTTATTGTATTTATGTCCCACTCATCCTAAGAATCTCATGGAAACTCCTTCACGGAGTGCCCCTTTCAGTTAACCTTCCACCTCCAGGCCAAAGTAATGGCTGGGCTACAAGTAAAGATTCTGTGAGTGTCACTTTATTTATCTACTAGGAACTATCAATGGATCCATTACTATTATCATATACCATGCTACCTCTGAATTGTACTGCACAATTAGTTGCCATGGTTACCTTGGAAAATAGTATCTGCTCTAAGGTGGTGATGAAGTGGACATGTTACATTATACTTGGAGAAAAAAAAGCCATACCTCAAGTAGTAAAGAAGCAACATGATCAAGTTTTAGTGTTTTAGCAGCAAATTAAAAGGAAAGGGAGATTAAAGATGAGAATTCCTGGAGACCAAGTAAAGATCAAGGACAATACTACAGGAAGTAAGGGAGTTTATGGACTTAGTCATGGCCATTTCACTCTGCAAGGAGAATAATAAATGGAGTGTGATGTTTAGATAAGAGATAGGAGTCAAGATCTCTCCAGCCTACAGCTTGGGAAACAGAATGCAGCTCCCCAACCTTTCACCAATATAAACAGAAAAAAGGATAGGTTTTGTGGTACCAAAGCCCAGATGAACAGTATGAAATCTCTGGATTCCCTGAGTTTTCATGGCCTGTAGGACATCTGCACAGAATAATTCAAAATAAGCTTAGAGATGTAAGGGGCTCAAGATAGATTTAGATATGAGGTATTGGCAAGGACACCATCTCTCAAAGGTGAAACCAACAAGGCACAGTCTGTAAAGAAGTAGAGTGAGAGAGAATGAAGAGATGGGCAGCATAGAAGAGAAATATCAAAGAACAGAAGAGTAACAAAATGCAGAGCGTTGGCTTTGGAGGTGAAGAAGACAAGGCAGCCTGTGCAATGAAATGGATAGAACCAGAAGCTGAAGAGATAGCTCAGCAGTTGGGAGCATTGGCTGTTCTTCTGGAGGATCTGAGTTCAAATCCCAGCATCCACATGTCAGCTAACAACTGTCTGTAATTCCAAGATCTGACACCCTTACACAGTGATGCATGCAGACAAAACGCCAATGCACATAAAAAATAAAAATACTTTAAAAAACGAAATGGGTAGAACCATAGTGGAGTGAACTGAATGATGAATGGATGATGTGGAGTCACTGATGGTAAATTCAGGTAGCATTTTCTAAAATAATAGTTATTATATTAAAGAGAAAAGACTAAAATCAGTACAGGGTTTTCATCTGCTTGCTCTTTGCTTCCCTTAAAAAGGAACACCCCTGAGGATTAAGAATAACTAAAGAAATGTTACAGGTAAAGGATGCTCGTGAAGCAAAGTCTCCAAGGATATCCATCTGGCGGGGGAAAAAAAATGTCCTTAGCCCTATGGGAAGAGTTGCTAGAGATCCATATAAGAGGAGAATGGAACACGCACAGGTGGGTTTGGGGCAGATGAATGCTAAAATGAGAGAAGTCACTCTTGATTGCTACTGGTCTCTTAATTCAAATCAAGGTCATCCTGAAGACAGAAGATTGAGCACTCTGAAGAGTAGGAAGGGCTTGGAACAGTAGCTGAGGGACTTGGAAGAAGCACATGTAATGGGGCTGGTGAGTAACATTAAAGGCACAGCTGAGATTAGTTTCAATCCAGATTTATGGTCTCCGCTCTATGTGGCTGTGATTTTTCTTTTTCCCTCAGCAGAGCAGCCCTGGTAGAGTGTTTACAGCTAAGGAGGGTCCACCGAGGATTGCTGAAGGACATGAAGTCCATCCATCTCTCCAGATAGTTTAGATTACATCTCAAGATCAAGGTAAACCATCCAAACTAAATGCCTGAGTTGTTGTATTTTGATCTTTTTAACTGTTACTCACTTTTACTAAATTATATGTTGACATTGGGCCTTGGCTTATACTGAGGAACCTGCTATGCAACAAACAGCTCTGAATGCCTTAGCATCTCAGAAAGACACTCAGTTCTCTGTACCCTTTGTGTTCCTCTCATGAGAGCCCCAAGAGCATTTCTCTTAGACCTAAATGTCAAGAGGCAGTTGGTTGTTCATGAAAAATATCAGCGAGTCTGTGTGTTTCCTTAGTAAAGAGACAGAGATCATAAATGGCACAGCCTTTAAGCCAGAATGCATCCACACACCCATCATTAGCTTAACCTTGAGCCTATTAATTTCTCTGGGTTTCTATTTTTCTCTTCAATACAGTAGCAAAAATAATAGTGCCTGCATCATAGAGGATTCAACAAGGTAGTCAGTGTAAAAGTGTTCAGTACTTCACTTGGCCAATCACCAACTTTGTTGGTGACATTATCTTACAACTGATATTTTTGGCTAGGTTTTGTGTTTTGTCTTCATTCTAAGTGTGGCACACTTTTTAATGTACTAATTTCCTTTTGATCTCAAATTAATATGATTTTTCCCATTTGTTTTTAATCCATACAACTTGTTTTTATATCTAATATTCATCTAATATCATTTTGGCATGAAGCAGAATATAAACTATGGGATGTCCTATGTCAGTAATGATAAAGACTATTTAGTGTTTTTGGTCCCTGATTTAGGAAAAGTTTCAAAGACAGTAGAAAGAAGTTAGAAGTTTTTTATTTCACATTTGCATCTTTAAATGCAAATTTCCTTGAAACTTATTTCACCTGATTTTTTTTTTTCTTACAATTATCCTTGATTGGCTCCTTCAGGGGCCTGGCTTTGAGTCAATACTTGCTTATCTATTTTTCATTGAAGATAAATGCCACATCACGATAATTGCAGGGCAGGGTAGACTATCAGCTCAGGAAACGGCTAAGCATTTGCAATGGGATAGAGTCTTCACTGAAGTCACTTGTCCTCAGTTTACACACCAGCACCTTGATACTCTCTAGTCTCTATGCTAAGGAGGGCTAGAATGTAGATCTGCTGATGAGAAGTCCAAAAGGCTATGAGAAGAAGAAGAGAGCTTCAGGAAAGATTAGCTGGCTCTGTATCCTATGTAGGAGGTAGCAGACAATCATTCAAACTTACACTTGAGAAATTAGGGCTGGAGAGACAGCTCAGTAGTTAAGAGCACTGGCTCATCTTCCAGAGCTCCTGAGTTCAATTGCCAACAACCACATGGTGGCTCAGAATCATCTATGATGATATCTGGTACCCTCTTCTGTATACTGTATACATAATAAACAAATAAATCTTTAAAAAAGGAAATTGGGCCAGATAATTCTGCCTTCTAAACAATGTTAAGAGGAAACCAACCTAGGCATACTTACCTCATTAAACTTGGGTATTGATACCAACTATTTAGAAAATATTTAATCAAAAGTAAAAACTAAAAGTTCTAATGCTGCTTGAAGAATACCATACTTTAGCTTGTGAGATGATGGTAAGTAAAGACACATTTGGTTAAGCCTGATGACCAAAGAAGTTACAAGGGGGAAAGATAGAATAGGCTCCTGTAATTGCCCTCTCATTTCCACACATGGACTGTAGCATGCACACACACACACCATTTTCAAAGTTATTTTTAAGAAACCTCTTGTTTTCAGAACAACAGTTTGGCCTTCAATGTCACAGAGAAACAAAACCTATCTGTTTATATTCACTGTTTTTAATTAAATTAATGATCTGGAAAGAAAAACCCTATATGCAAATAAGCCTGCTTTATCTCCTGGCAGATGATAGCTGAGCTTTGGTTTATAATTGTTGGTGAAAAGGCCTATTGGCCCAGGTAGGGGAAAGGCAGCTTTTGTTTGGTTTAGTTTTAACTGGAGGTGTGTAGACATTAGATGGCTTATCCCAGTTGTTGCTATCAAAAGGATAGTACGAGCTGTAGGCCAACTCTTTAAAGAAAAAGGAAAGACTTGTTTTCCTAAGTCCTTCCCAACTTCCAAGACCAAAGTTGAAACCCAGAGGGCATTGTGTTAGGGAGACACTCCCATTCCCACAGAACACCCCCGAGAAATCAGTGTCACACAGCATAGAAAGAGGCCAGCTACAATGGTCTGGCTTCAAAAGGGCTCATTTATTATATTGCTCAGAGCCCCACAGAGTTGCTCCAAGCTCATAACCGCCACTGATTTCAAAGAGCGCTCTGAACTCACATGTGCTCCACAAGGCATGGTGCAGGATGAGACATAGGCTGAGTGGCTCCAAGCCATGTTCAGACATTTTTTAATGTTCATAAGTGTCTTTGGCACCATCACTTTCGCATAGAAACCCACTTACCTCCTGCTGCAAAGTGTAAAATAAAGCCATTTTCAAGCCCGGGTAGGAGATGGTCTGGAAATTGGGCTAAATCTTCAAACTGTGTGAGGAATGAAAATAGGAGTCACAAGCTGAAGCTCCGTTCTCACCAAACCATTTCCAAGGCCAGGTCATTATGACTCTTCCCTGTTAGACATCATCAGTGATACCCTTAAAGGGTTAAGACAGTGAACCAATGATAAGCTCAGGGTGCTGTTACTTCCCCTTGTGGGAGGGGGTAAGAAGCCTGGGAGAACAACTATAGTCTCCAAAGACTAGTTGAAACAAGGAAGTCCAATTTTGTTGAGGGAGGAGAAAGTCTTACATACCCTCCTCCCAGACCCTCCTCCCAGCCAGAGGAAAGGGCTTTGATTTGCTGGTATCTGCAGCTGTGGTGGTGGTCTAGATCACCTCATATCAGTACTCTATCCTTGTCCAGGCCCCAGGCAGACCCCAGTTTGGCTTATGAGGAAGTGCTAGAGGAACATGTCTTAAGGCACCAATTATCACTAGTTTGAACTGGCTGAGGACAGGCTGTTCTCCAGGCCCTTAGAAGCCTCTAGGGCCTAAACATTCCACAAACTAAGTAGCAGGTCAAGTCAGTGGCTTCCTCTGTAACCCTGGAGTTAAACTGACCCTTACTTCTAAGGCATTCCTAGGACGGAAGAAAGCAGAATCTCAACAGGAATGCAATCAGAAACTATTTGGCATGATCCTGGGAAACTTTGTTAACTGCCTTGGGAAATGTTGTGTGGCATGTTCATAGGAGGGATCCTTCAGAATCTCTCCTGAAAGAAATTAGCTGTCTGGCCTTCTTTGTGGTTCCTGGGGGCAAAGATAAGGAAAGGTGTATCCTGTCTGCAAGTCTTCAGCAGTTACTTTGTGTTCTGTGGGAGGTCCTGAAGGCAGCAATTCTCTCTCCATGTTCCACCTGCCTTTGGAAGGCTACAGGAGAAGTGTGTCCTGTTCATGTTCACCCCTTAGGCAAACCTCAGTAGATCCCAGGCAGTGTGTTATAGTAGGTACCATTATTAGTAAGAAAGCCCTCCCTCTCAGGAGAAGGAGCTCACTGAGAAATTAGATGAGGTCTCCACAGACCCATGCATAGCCTCCACAGTATAAGACAGATCTGTCTTCTTTCTCAGAGTGTCTTCCTACTTTGGGTGAAGGGTGTTGTTCATTTTATTGATTTTGAAACAAACATCTCACTTTCTAGCCAAGGTTATGCTCAATTTTGCTCTCATCTTCCTGTCTCAGCCTTCCAAATGTTATCAGTCTTTCCTTTCTAAAGAAATGCTTCCAAGCATATATCTGCTATAAACCTTTCCTGTTTATTTATTCCTTCAAGAAACACTTACTGAGCACCTTCTATGTACAGATGTTGGGACACTGCAGAAGGATAAAGATCCCAGCTAGTAAGATTGTGTCTAAGTATGTAAGACAAGTGATCACAAAATAGGCCGAGAGTCTGACGTGGTGACAGGACTAATGTAGGAAATGAGCAGAAGTGATGATAGGAGCTGACAAGGTCTGTGTGTGGTGGGAGGGGCTGAGATGGCAATTGAGTAAAGAGTCCTTGGCAGCTTTTCCTTTTGTTGTTGTTTTTAATCCAGACCTTAGTAGAAAGAAACTGAATCCTCTGTAAATTCTTCTCAGAACATCGAAGGCAACCTTGCCAATGAGCAGGCAGAACAGCCATGGGCCACAAAGCCCCAGGGAAAGGAATTCCACCTGGTTTCATGTGGTCAACACAGTGAGGGCCCAATAAACACTCCTGGCTTACAAGGAGAACCACTGTCTTGGATCACATCTTACAAATATTTGTGATGAAAGTATCTTTCCCATGCTTTTCTCTTTTGTCTCATTCCCAGGGGCTCCAAGTAGGTATTGCCATTCAGATTTATGAAACACTAGAAATAATTTCTGGAACTCTATCAAGCCAAAGCTGTTCTGAGTAGCATCCTTAATTTCACCATCATAAATAGAAAAACACTTAACTAGCTGCCTTCTCTTACACACCCCCCCCCAGTCCACCATCCACCTTATCGTTGACTGCCAGCATTCTATCACTTCTACCTGTCTCTGAGAGAAAATATCCATGTCTCTTCAAGGAGCACAGTGTATTTCTAACCTTTCTCCTTTGCTTCCTCTTTCCATTAGCCTTCCCTTTCTTCTTTCCGGTGACTATATTGTATAAAATATCATTCATTATTGACCCTATTTTATCAAACCAAAAAAAAAATACTGGAGATACAGCTACTATCTGAATTGCCAAAAAGTGAGGGAAAAGGATGCACACATCAGAAGTGTTACTTAGAAAAAAACCTAAGTAGGATATGTGAATACTGCTATACCTAATGGCATCACCTTCCACCTGCTGGGCCCACACATGTCTAGGTCCTTTCTACATTATAATAGCAGACCAGTAATTGGTATCTAATACATAGTGCTGGAAAAGAAATCTCAGGCTTTACCTCCTTTACTGACTCTGCATTTTAATAAGATCTCTCAAGAAAATATATCATATACACACAGAGAAGCTTGAGAATCTTGTTTTTTAATACTTCTGTGATATCAATAAAAATGCCCTTCCCTATTTTGCTGATTAAAAACAAAAGTGAGCAGTTTGGGGATATGGCCCAATCAGTAGATAAGAGGGCCTGGGTTCATAACTCAGCACATATGCGAAGGCCAAGTACGACAGCATTATCTGTAACCTCAGTATTGGAGAAATAGAGACAGGAGGGTCATTGGGACACTGGCCAGTGAGTCTAGTTGCCCCTGGTTCAGTGAGAGACTCCATCTCAAAAATCACGGGCCTATAGCGTCTACATTTATACACATATACTTATGTGCACCCACACACACAAACAACTGCATTTCAGAGATATCCAAGTAGCCAATAGACAGACTTGGAGTCAAAGATCAATACTCCAACCACATGTGTGTTCTACTTACTTGGAATCTCAGTACTAGAGAAGCAGAGTCTGCTAGATTGGATATTTGTGGCCAATTTGAGCTCTGCAACAGGTCTTTTTTCACAAAACAAACAACAGAACAAACCTCAGTATTCTCTCATTATATTATCACACTTATTTTTTAATTGTATGTGTGCTCATGTGTGTGCAGGCATGTGTTGTGTGTCATGCCAAGTTGAAGTCCACTACCTTCCTCCATTCTCCACCGTATTTTTTGAGACAGGCTTTCTCCTGTCTCAACATGAAGCTTGCTGATTGGCCTATGGTGAGCCCCAAGAGTCAGCCTAGGGGGTAACAGAGGCATGCCACCACAACCAGCATTAACTTGGAGGGTAGGGATCCAAACTCAGGTCTTCATGCTTGAATAACAAGCATTTCACCTCGGAGCTATGTCCCCAACCCCCATACCTGATCTAGTTCAGAGTCTGATCTATTTGTATTCTGTCTCTGCCCCCACCTCCCTCTCTCTATTTTCAGTGTTAAAGATTGAACAGAGGGTCTTGCTCAATTCTGCCTTTCTTAAGGAGTGTCTGTAGAGATCACAAGCTGATGTTATCCTTGATAGTGGTAAGCAACTGGTAACCTCTTGCTCAATCCCATGGCCCTTGTGGGGCATGTTCCTGCTGAAGGGGCAAAGGTTCACTACGTGAAACCAGTTTCGTATTTTGAATTTTCTCTATTCTTTCCCAATTGTTCATGTGAATACGTTAAACTATGTTAGCAATTCTGAAATATCTGTTGACTTCTCTTCTTTCCTAAGTAGCTTCACACTGCCTTGCCATGTAAAGGAAGTACAATTCTGGTGCAGCTATCATTCTCTTGGCTCCAAGCTCATTCCTGCCCCAGGTAGGGGGTTGTTTCAAGATGCTGATGCTGAGTTCAAAGGTCATGTGTGTCTATGCAGGGGAGCTTGCAGGATTCTGTCCTACCACAGTGACCCCATAGAAGTAAGCCTTTCTTGAATTAGCACAGCCAGTGCTTTTCTACATGTAGAGAAGGCTCCTTATTAGCTTGGCTTATATCCCCACTGATGATAAGGCAGGTACTGCTCATCCTATTTTACAAAGGGCCAAACATCTTCTGTTTTTCAGGATAAGGTTAGATACAGAATAAAATCAAAACACACTAGACCCAAACAGAAAGAGACAAAATAAAGGTACAGAATCTCCTAGAGATGATTCAAAAGTCTACAGAGGAGGGATCCTGGGGAATGTGTTTTGAAAAATCTACTGAAACACCACATATATGGGCTATAATAGAGGCATATGATCCAAGCAGGGCCTTCTAAACCAGTGAGGCTTTGATTCCTCGTGTTTACCAGAGATGCAGGAAAAGGTCACCTTATTCTTTAAGAAAGGAGAGAGATAAATAATTCCTCGAGCAGGCAGAGCTGAGAAAGGAATCTCCTAGCTCACCTCGTGATTCCTTATATTAAATACAAGGACTGAGCTGCAGCTTTCTCTACATTGGATAGCGACGCTCTTCTGTGCTACTCTCTGAGAATCTGAAGACGGTTCATGCCAAAGCTTCTCTCCTGCTTTTAATGAATTTGATAGAATATTATAATTACTCCGAGTTTAATATATGCCACAACTGTTTTTGCTGGCTTGGCACTAAAGAATACAAACTTTCCAATCTCTTCCAGAAACATGACATTATCAAAGGGACTACCATAATTAGAAATAAAACTGTATGGTCCTCATTAACCTCCCCCTGCCAAAAAAAAAAAAAAAAAAAAAAAAAAAAAAAAAAAAAAAAAAAAAAAAAAAAAAAAAAAAAAAAAAAAAAAAAAAAAAAAAAAAAAAAAAGTGGTATTTTTAAACCCAGGAAGGTTCTGCTTTTGTTCTCAGAAAGTCAGGAAAACAGGGTTGCCAGGAACAGAGTTCACTTGGTAGAGTGCTTGGCTAGCATGGGTAAGGCACTGTTTTGATCTGCTCATAAATTGGCCATAGCAGTCCATGCCTCTAACCCCAACATTTTGGATGTAGGGGCAGAAAGACCAGAAGTGTGAACCAAAATCCTGTTACATAGAGATTTTTGCCCAGTCAAAAGAGGAAGGGGAGAGGGAAATAGGGAGAAAGAAAGACAGGGAGAGAGAAAGACAGAAAGAGGAGGAGGAGAAGAGAATTAGAAAAGATGGTTTATAGGAGCCCAATAAATATTTTGGGCTCCCTAAAATTGACTGGAATCAATAAGAAAAGACAAGAAACAGAGGCCAGAGAGATGATTCAACCAGCAAGACACTTGCTGCCAAGCCTAGAATGTACGACATTTGGAAAGCACCAATTCTCTCAATTATCCAACGTCCATATACCTACCTGCCATACATATGCACACCAAAATAATATTAATACATAACTAAATATAAAATAATTAAAGATGAGAGATTACAACTGCTTCTAACAGAAGAAATCCAAGCAGAGGAAAAAGTTGAAGGATCACATTAAGCTCAACATAGTATAAAGTCTCACTATTAACTATGTCTTAGCACCCAAGTTCATTCAGCTTTTGAAAGCAGTTTGCAAATGCCAGTCCTATTAACCAAGAACGTCATGGTACCTGACTAAGGCTATTGTATTCTTGTTTACAACTTGTAACTAGAAGAATGCTTTCTGAACTAAGACCAAAAGTGCCAAGTCCCTGGTGCCCACAAGAAGCAGAAGTGTGTGTAATAGCCAGGACAAGCTACTTCAGTGAGAATGGCAGGATTCTCTTTGGTTTCTTGCCTCCATATCTATCTTTGTCCTTCTGAGATATGTCTTCCCAGGAGCCTCATTATGCAGTTAGTCCCAGGAAGAGTTGCAAGTGTACACCCCTAACTTTTTAGACCTCTCAAAGGGAATTTGGTTTCTCAAATCAGGAATGAATATTAGTATATAAAGCTTAGAATCACAACAGCTGATATTGCAAAGGACTTCAAACCAACCCATTGTTTTTCAAGATTCTGTCTGAATATTTCTGATGTGGAACTCAGAAGTTTATAAAAAATCATCATGAAACAAAAAGCGTCATGATGAGACATCATACTTAACACATTCAAAACTTAATCTGTGAAGTAGCTTCATGGGTTTCTTCATAATTATTCACAAATCTAGGCTTACCAGAGGAAAACTTGGCACTAGTGAAGGTAGCATTATCCCATCAATAATCAAATGCTAAGTATAGTTAAACATACATTTTTTTCATTAGGAAGACCAAGTTAAAAAATCAGTAAAAATTGTTCTGTTCTTTGGTATTGTAAATCACCTGGTCGGAGCCAAGGGCTCCTTACTGTTTGAGGCAATTTCTTCTCTCAAGGTTCCAAGAGCAAACCAGATGTTCAGTGGGATCTGAGGCATGTTAATTGAGCCTCTTCTACACAGCTGGAGACAAGGATCCAAGGAAACAACAGCATGTTCTAAGATATCCCCAGAGGGTTGACATGGGGAATCATGGGAACCCAAAGGCCTGAAGGATAGGGTAGGGGAAAGGATCTGGGAATGTAACCGCACAAGAGGGTATCCCTGCTCCAAAGCAAAACCATAGGCTAAGTTGCAAGCCTGCTGCCAGAAGGATGGATACCTCATTCTCACTGTCCCTCATGGCCAACATTCCAGAGGTGTCCCAGTTCCTACTGCTACTAACTGGAAGAAGGGGGACCAAGTAGGAGGTAAAGAGGTTCAGATTCCTTCCAACGCATAGAGAAACACAGAAGGGCAGAGGATGCAAAGGAACGGGGAAAATTCAAGCTTCTTCATAGTTCATTCTGCCTTGGCCACCTGGCCTGGCTTTCCCTCAGGCCTCTCTTGCTCCTTACTCCAGTCACATGTTCCCATTCTCATCTACTGCATTAGCAACAGGAAGATCAGCTAGTTTCAAAGCAGCCTGCCACAGACGGAACCTGTAATCCCTTAGCTCTGCCAACAGTTTCCATGAAAAGAGGTTAGTATATAATTTTTAGAGCGTATAAATTCTGGGCAGGTCAACAGTAGGTAGCACAAGCCTTTAATCCCAGAACTCAGGAAGCAGAGGCAGGTAGATATCTACAAGTTTAAGGTCAGCCTGTTCAACAAAGCAAGTTCCAGGACAACCAAAGCTACATAGACAGACCTTGTCTCAAAAAAACCAAAAAGAAAATAGAGTGTACAAACTTTGATATATATGTGTATGTTATATATATATTAGGACATAGAATATGTATTATATATTTTGATCTTTCATTTTTAAAAATCAAATCAGCATATAAATCTAGATATGTTTAAATTTTACACACACATTTAGACACTATTTATTGTTCACACATCAAATAATCTTTTTCTCTGATTTCAGTGCTTTCATACTTCAGTTATTCTTGGTGATAATGTGTGTTCTACTCTCTGGCTTATATAGAATGAAAGAATTCCTCCTGCCCAGAAATTATAACCTTATACTTATAGAAGATAATAGTGGCAATGTGATTGAAATGTCAGGTACATGTATGAAAATGTTATGTTGAGTGTGAAAAGATGACTCAGTGCAATGCTTTCTCCAGAACTGTGCAGGCCTGAGTTTGCATTCTCAGAACTCATGGAAAAGCCAGGCAGTAGCACACAGATCTATGATCCTCCCACTCCTACAACTAGATCAGAGGCAAAGACAAAGCCACTGAATCTTGGGGACAAGCTTGTCTGGTATACACAGTGACAAATAAGAAACCCTTATCAAACAAGAGGTTGGGTCAGACATCAGATGTTGTTCTCTGACTCCACATGCATCCCATGGCATGTATGTGCTTAGAGACATATGTATGCACATCCTCGACAGATATACACAAGTATCTAATAGTTCTAAAAAATAGAAAATGCCACAGTGAAACTCATTGCTTTATACAGTTAATATATTCTCATAAAAAAAATTCATGTACTTATCTGAAGTTTTCTGAATAAAGAAAAGGGTTTCTGAGACAGATTTTCCAGTGGTTTATGTCATTAAAGATAAGACTGTTGGGACAGTTCTCCCGGTCAGCCTCATAGCACCTGCTGACACCATGAGAGAGAATCAGTGAGGAGTCTCCCAGCCCAACTTCACAGGCTGTTTATTTTTACACTTTGACAGAATCGTATGTTTTTCTTCATAACATCCACCTCAGTGTGTGGGTAGTTGATAAGTTGATTAATGTCTCTCGTCATCCCTGGAGAAAGGTCCATGAGTAATGAGTAGTCAGTGTGCTTCTCTGGCATTGAGTTCCTGACTGAGTCCAGAGCCTGTCCCACAAAAGGAGCTCTCTAAACATGCAGAATTAGCTACTTCCTCCATCTAGCTTCCTATAGTTTTGCCCAATTGCCTTTTTTGGAAAGCTGTGATGTGATGTCATATTATCCCCCAAGATGGGATGTTCCCCTCACAGCTGTGTGAATGTTCTGGAACATCCCAGCACTCTGTATTATTTGAGTTGTCAGTTCCTTGAGAACCTCAAAGCCCAGAGAGAGAGAGAAGTAATATCTTAATCGATTTCATACCCATTGTGTCAGACACATAGACAGTGACTAATATTCCATAAGATTTTCAGGTCAAAGTCACATAACATGAAATTTACCACTTTATACTTCATTGGTATTTCTATCAAGAATGTTCTATACTCATTAGTAGCTACCTAGTGGAAGAACATTTCCATCACCTTCAAGGGAAATCCCATGCTAATTAAGCAGTCATCCCACTCTTCTCTCTCGCCGAATGATTTTCTCCGTGTATTATAGATTTCCTTATACTAGATGTTTTGTATAAATGGAACCTTAAGATGTATGGCCTTTGTGTCTTGTTTTTTTTTTTTTTTTTTTTTTTTTTTTTTTTTTTTTTTTTTTTTTTTTTTTACTTACATAACATCTGTAAGATTTGCAAACGTGATAGCATGAACTTGTATTCCTTTTTAAGGACTGAATAGTATATTATTGCATGGCTATATGTTACATTTGACTTATTCCTTTACCTGTTGTCGGATATTTAAGTTGCTCCCACTTGAACTACTATGAATATTGAATGTTCACATATAAAGTTTTGCTTGAGGAGTTTCAATTCACCTTTGGGCTATATCTAGAAATCGAATTCTAGGGGGACTGTATTCTTAGCTGAATAAGAAACCACCATCACATTGTTTTCCTCCGTGGCTGGACTATTTGTGTTCCTACCAGCAATCTATGGGTTCTAATGCTTCTCTACACCTCCACCAGCACCTGTGATTTTCCACTTTAAAAAATACTTTAGTCATACTAGACAGGATGAAGACATATGCTATTGTGGCTCAACTTTACACTTCTGCATTTATTAATGATGTTAAATATCTCTTAATGTAACTGTTGATCATTTATATATCTCTCTAAAGAAATATCTATTCAGATACTTTGTTAATTTTTTAATTGGGTTATCTGTCTAGTTTTAAGAGGTCTTTGTATCTTCTTCGTGCTGAACCTGTCAGAGGGGTGGTTCGCAAATGTTTTCTCACATTTTTTGGACTGAATTTTCATTTCCTTGATAAAGTCCTTTGAAGCATAACAGTTCTAACTCTAATGGGGTTCAACCTATTTATTGCTAATGGGTTTTTAATATTTTAGCTCTAATATCTTATAATCTTAAATACTATTGGAAGTCTATTAGATCTATTAGGATTTCAGGGGAAACCATGTATTGTTGACCCAGTCACCTGAATGGACTTTACATAACACATTATTTTAGTATTGGGGTTAGTTCCCATCATTAAAGTTTCAGAAATGTCCAGATAAAACCTAATTATATAGGAAATGAGAGATTTAGGACAGAGGTGTAGTTGAAAGTGTCTGTCCTGGCCAGAAACAAATACCAAAAAGCAGCTTCTCAAATAATTGACTTGGAGGCTTAATTTTATACTAACTACTAGGCCAGTCGTTCAAGCATATTACTAACCAGCTCTTACACTTAAATTAATCCATAGTTCTCATCTATGTTTAGCCAAGTGGCTTGGTACCTTTTCTTCAGTGCAGCATTCTCATCTTGCTACTTCCAAATCTGGCTTGCCTTTCTCGTACTACCTTTCCTCTTCCCAGAATTCTCTTCATCTGGTTGCTTTTCCCATGGTTCCTGCCTGCCTACTGACCAATCAGCATTTATTAAGCCAATACCAATAACAAATCTTTGCAGTGGACAAGAGCATTATCACATACAGAAGCCTTGAAATATATATTCCAAACCAACTTAAAAGACTTCTAATTAAAACATTTAAAGTAAAGGAAAACTGGCAAAATGTATGAAGTCTAATTATATTGTGAGGAAAACTTACAGAACAATCTGAGAAATTTTAAGCCTATACCTGCACTATTGAATAGAGCAGTATTTGTATAGAAGGGAAGTAGTAATATTTTCTACTAATAATTGTGGAGTGGCTGGAGGGGGAAGAACCTAGGTAGTGAGGGAAAAGGAGAAAAACTTAGCATCTAATTGAACTCTACTATGGTAAGTTGCCCTATGCACAGTAAATATTCAGTAAAGAGTTTGTTGACAAAAAAATTTCTGGAAGAACAAATAAGTACTTTGCATGGAGAACTTAGTAATATGTGCTAAGTAAAAAAGAAAACTTCTAAAAAGTAAATGTAGTGGGATTTGTGTTCTTGTGATTGTAAATAATTGTCCCGCCTACTAGTATAATTAAATTGCTGATTGACCAAAGGCAGACAGGAAGTGTAGGCTTGGCTACCAGACTAAGAAAACTCTGGGAACTGGAAGAACAGAGCAGAGATGCTGCAGAGAAGCCAGCAGAGACACCACAGAGATACAGGCAGAGACTACAGATAAGATGCCAGCAGAAGCAGAGGAAAGAAGCTTAAATGCTGCTCTGAGAAAATATACCAAGCCACATGGCTAAACAAGATAAGAATCATGGGCTAGTATAAGAATGAAGAGTTAACAAGTTATATGCCTTGGCCATAGGCCTATTAGCATAAAATTAATATAAGCATCTGTATGTTTCTGTAGGATTGAGTGTGTTTCTGTGGGATTGCAGGACTGCGGGTCTGCTGGTCAGTGGGTCAGAACCTCAGGGCTAGGCCAGAAAGGTCTGGCTAGAAACATAATAATACAAGTAAATAAATTGATGTGATCAAAACAAATGCATCCCCATTGAGAAATCACATTTCAAAGTTAAATAATAATTGGGCATAAATACGAACATTTCATGGAATACTGTCTCTAGAAAAAATAGAAAGAAAAAAGTAGAGAACTAAGAGAGACAACCTTGCAAGTCTACAGGTTCAATACCAGGGCCAGTACTGTGAAGGAAAGATCAGTTTTTCAGATCCCAGGGAAACAGCCATACAGCACACAGATGGAGACCCTATCTATCAGATGATGTCAGATGTCATGCTTTTATTTCCTCTTGTGAGGAAATACAATAGGAATTGTGTTTTCCCCAGTAAGAGCTTGGGGAGAAAGGGTTTGTTTAGCTCATAGTTCCATGTTACAGATTATCGTCTAGAAATCAAGACAGAAGTACTTCAGGGAGCTGGTCACATCATGTCTACAGTGAGAAAGGGAGTGCAAGAAGAAAACATGCATTTTGGGTCTCATCTCCCTCTTTTCATTCAGTTGGAGTGCCACCCATGAAATGGTACCATCCGTATTCAAGGTGGATCTTCGTATTTCAATTAACCAGATGAAGAAAATTCCACAGGCCAGAAAGATTTGGACAGTAGGTCATTGAGACTTTCTTCCCAGGTAATTCCAGGATGTGTCTTGTTGACTCTTTAATTATCATGACAGCCTAGTGTTATTCCTATCTAAGTATGTATACTTAGGATAAACAGAATCTTTCCTACCAACATCTCTTAAATGGTTCTCATCCCACTAATATGCATCGTTTCTTTTTCTTTTAGGTGCATGAACATTCTCTTGGGTGTTGCATGTGCTAGTGTATACTTGTATAGGTGTGCATGCCAATTCCAAATGATATCTTCCTCAATGTCTTTCTATCATACATTTTGAGACATGATCTTTCACTGACTGGCTAGACAAGCTGACCAGTGAGCTCCTCCAGGAATCCACTTGTTTTGTCTTCCCCAACACTTGGATTGAACCTGGAATTTATGTGGATGTCGGGGATCCAAACTCAGGTAATCAAGCTTGCAAAGCAGGCACTTCGTTTACCAAGCCATGACCACAGCTTCCCATCACTTTTTATCCTAAAAAGAATGTTCTACCAATAATAAAGCCATCTGAGAGAGGTAGTAAGCATAAAAAATGTAAGATTGGTATAGGTTATAACGTATGAGTAGTAGTTTATGTGATTGCTAACAATATTGTACGCAACCTAGAGTTTTATTGAGTTACCATAGAGTTCAAATCGGGGCCTTTTAACATGTTCTATGCCGTAATTGTACTGGGGATTTCAGTATAAGACATATTTATTAAGACTCACTAGATTTCACATTCAAGTAATAAAATTACACGAAATAGAACTGATGAAAAGGAAGCAGAAGGGTCATCAGGTTAATTGTAGTGCAAAGAGAAGCAGCCCATTGCCCTTTGGCTGTAGACAGCTGTTTCTCAGACCCAGAAGATCAAGCAGAATGACTTTTACCAAGAAAAAAAAGTAAATCACGACTAGTGAGCTTATCAAAGAATTTAAATAGACTCTGTAGTCTCTCATCTTGAAAACCAAACCCTGTGCTTGTACTTTTGAACAGTGATAATCCATATTTCAAGAGATTGTAGAAGATACAAAGATGGAATTGTGTTGTTACATGGTAGGAATATTCTTAGATTTTTGTTTAAAACACATACAAAGATCACTTGTGCGAACAGTAATGAGTATCAGAAGACCATTCTGGTTAGGATGATGTAATGTTTAATTTTTGTCACCTTAGAAGAAATCAAGGTCATGTGTGGGAAGCCTCAAGTGAAGAAATGTCCATGCAGGCAGGTCTGGGGTATTTTCTTGAACATCAAATTGATGAAGAAGAGCCCAGTGACATGGAATGTCTTTCAGTATGCTATATGTGGTTAACAAAGGAATGGTTTTGGCCTATGGCAAGGGAACTTAGAAGCAGGTGGGAAATCCGAGCATAAATAAAAGGGAAAAAGGTCAGAGTCAGAAAGAGACGCCATGCAGACACAGAGGAAAGAAGGCAACAAGGCTGCTCTGAGAAAAGGTACCAAGCCACGTGGCTAAACAAGACAAGAATCATGGGTTGAGTTAAGATGTTAGAGCTAGAATGTAATATGCCTGAGCTATAGGCCAAGCAGCATGTAATTAACATAAGTCTTTGTGTGATTATTTGGGACCAAGTAGCTGTGGGCAGTATATTTAGGACAGCTAATCTGGATCTTCAGGTTAGTCTGGGCTGGAAACTTTTTACAACATCCCAGCCCTCTGTAGATGGTGCTACCTAGAGCAGATGGTCTTAGGTTATATAAAAACAGCAAACTGAGTAAGCATTCCTCCAGGCTTCTGTATCGACTGCAGGTTTGTTCCTCCTTGAATTCTTTCCCCGACTTCCCTCAATAATGGACTCCAATTCTCAACTACAAGCCAAATTAACCCCTCTCTTTCCTAAGTTGGTTTAGACAGTATTTTATTACAGCAAGAGAAAAGCAAACTTGGACAAATGGACTCTGTTTTTAGAAGAAAGAATGGAATGAAGAAAGAAGGAAAGGAAGGAAGGAAGAAAGAAAGGAAGGGGGAGGGGACGGAGGGAGGAAGGAGGGAGAAGAAGAGGAGGAGTTGCTGGTGAGGATGTGGAGAAATTAGAAATGATAATGTTTGTTACTGTACTCCATGAAGGGTTTTATCAAGAGGCCTTGTGCCCTGCTGATGGGTATGTAAAGTGGCACTGCTGTGGTAGAAAATACTATGTATTATGGCCGTAACTTAAAAATTAGAAATACAAGACCAGAGAGAGGAGGATTTAGTAGGTAAAGGCTCTTTCTTCCAAGCATAATGACCTGAGTTTGATCCCTGAAGGTCACATGGGGGGAGGGGAGAACTAAATCCTGTGAACTGTTTTGTTATTTTCACATGTACAAAACACGCACACACAGGTACATGCATATACATGGACATGTATACATAAAAATTAATAAATGCAAAAATTAAGATTATAAAAAATTTAAAAATAGGTTTAAATTACCATTATCATATGGTTCAACAATCTACTTTTGGGGGTTTTGTTTGTTTGTTGTTTTTTCATTTTTCAAGACAAAATTTCTCTGTTAACAGCTCTGGGTGTCCTAGAACTTGCTTTGTAGATCAGGCTGGCCTTGAACTCACAGAGATCCACCTGCCTCTGCTGCCCAAGTGCTGAGATTAAAGGTGTGTACCACCACTGCCCAGTAACAACCTACTTCTTGATATCTTCCCAAAGTACTGGAAGTGAGAACTCCACACACATCCTTCACACACAGCATTATCCACAGGAGCCAAAAAAAGTGGAAGACCTTCCTGGATACTGATGGATAAATGACTAAGTAAGATGGCGTGCCCAGGCAATACAATGGAATTCTCCCATCAAAGGGAAGGACATTTTGTCCCATGCTACCACATGCAAGAATCCATGAAGTCATCATGCTAACAGCAACAAACCAGTCACAAAGACAAATACTGCTGGGTTCCATTTATACTCTCCAGGAAAATCAAGTCATAGAATCAGGCTGGACCCCAGGATCCTGGGCAAGGCGTGAGTGGCAATAACAGACAAAGCATGGGAAGACATTTCTGTGTGCTCTAAATGTAGAGAATTCCAGCAGACACGTTCATGCAATAGCACTTTGGCTTCTTACTGCCTCCTGCATTTTGTCAACAGTAAAGTTCATAATCTGACATTTCCCTGACATCTGAGGAGACAGTGAAGCGTGATATTCAGGAGAGAAGTAACAAATTATGTCATAAGAACAGGAGGACATGGACAACTCAGGAAGTGTCTGAGAGGAGACTAAAAATCATCAAAGCAAAATGATGACCCATATATGAGTAGGAGAAGCAAAGCAGGACTTGGGAAGGTGTAGGAGAAAGGCCACACAAAACAGGTGAGGGAGAAAGGGTAATGTATTCTCAAGAAAAATGACTGAATCTGGGGTTCCCAGTGATGAATAGAGCTGTCAGCTGGCCAAGTTTTTGGCTTAAAGATCAAAAACTGCCATGTTTTCTACAGGTAGCAAATATTTATTGCATAGCTATTAGCTCTGATGCAACAGCCCGTAAATGATATTTGTAAGCAGATATTTTATTGGTGGAGTCATGGAAATACCCACAGGAATCAAAAGGCAGAAAGTCATACTGCTCACAGTAATATATTTGGGGACTCTTTTTAATAAAAATTCTTATTTATTTTGTGTCAGGAAGAATATCAGGGAGTAAAATTATTTTGAAATAAGGCTAGGTGGAATACAATTCATATTTCCTTTCAAAATGGGCAATACATTATCACACCCAAAGAAACTTCCACAGCTAGTTGAGTTAGTGCTTAAGCATTTCTTAAAATGGTTATTCAGAAAAATTATTCATTTGGGATTATTCATATTTTTATAAACTCTTTTCATTCCTGGTATGTGGCTTTACGCCAGTCTTCTGATTCTTCGAATGCTCCAAAAAGATGAATTAAGGAAAAGGAAAGGAAATCAAGTAAGTCAATGGCGCGGCTTGGCAGTCATGAACATAAACCATGCAGTTAAGAGAAGACTGGCATGCACTAGATTCAAGGCGACACTTTTTTGCAATATACTATTTCAACCCCCCATTTCTACAGAAGAGGGCAAACTAAGACTCCGGGAAGCCCAAAATAGCTAATATTCATCCACCCAAGTGCATGGGATGCCAGAGTAAGTTCTGACTGCTTCATATGCATTAATTCATTTCCTCTTCATTACAACCCTGATAGCAGTACCTGTAGAAGCCAACTGCTAGTCTTCCAGGAATTCTGTGAGCCTAACATAGTTTGAAATCAGTTATTCTAGGAAGAGTCACTCCATAGGAGACAACATATGCTGCAAGCCAGGCTTAGTGGTGTACACCTTTAGTTCTAGCACTTGAGAGGCAGGGGCTTCTAGAAAGATCTTTATGAGTTTGAGGTCTGTCTATTTTACCCAGTGAGTTCCAGGTCAGCCAAGGCTACACCGTGAGACCTTCTCTTAAGAACAAATGAACAGGGGCTGGAGAGATGGCTCAGCGGTTAAGAGCACCCTCTGTTCTTCCAGAGGACCCGGGTTCGATTCCCAGCACCCACATGGCAGCTAACAACTGTCTGTAGTTCCAGCTCCAAGCAAACACCAAGGCAAATAAATAAATAAATAAAAGTGTTTTTTTTTTTTTTTTTTAAAAAAAAAAAAAAAAGAACAAACGAACAGAAACACTCATGCTACAAATCAGAGATTTCTGAGGAAGAAAGTTGGTTGTTCATTGTGTTCTAAGATTCTAGGCACAGGCATTCCTTTTCCAGGACAGGAGAAAATAAAGCATTGAAAAGTTGAGTGAATTGTAGTCAAGCAAGCAGGTTGTATCTCAGGCCATACCAGTTGGAAGCCCATGCTTTGGATCTTCTTCCTGCTTTGGGTTTCTGAGACACCAAAGTGCACTGGCGAAGCCTGGGGTCATATTTTGGGACCTTTTACTGTTAAGAGCTGAGACCTAAAACCGCAATTAAGACAGAGATCTTACAGCCTTAGAATGCTTCCCATTTCTCTCTGCTGTAAAACAGTGAGATCCAGTGTGTGAAAATGCACAGTGAGTCTTGCTGCTTTTCTTTCTTTCCTTCATTCTCATTTCTCCCCCTTGCTTTTCCCCTCCCTCCCTTTTGTTCTTGCTTCCATTGATTATGTCTGTGCCATTCAAGTAAAATATGTATAAATCTCTTGAGACTTTCAACTATATTTAAGAAGACCTGTGATGACTTTTCTCTGTACTACTTTCTGTGACAAGCAGAAAGAAATGTTCTCATATTACTTTCTGCTTTTCACAGAAGGTAGTTTAGCTCTGTTGACCGTGGGTCTTATCATCATCAACAAGTATATATTGAATATACTCCTTGTGTTGAGCTTTGAGAATGCACTGAAGGACACAATATGACTCTGGAGGTTGTTAAGTAAGTGCTGATAAGTGGAAATAATTAAAAAGATATCAGAGGGTCTGGGAGATGACTCAGTAGTTAGAAGGTCCTTCTGGCAAGCCTGATAACCTGAGTTCATGCCCCAGAACTTATATAGTAGTAGAGAATGTTATCAACAAAATTGTCCTTTGGCTTCTGTGTGTGTGTGTGTGTGTGTGTGTGTGTGTGTGTGCATTGCATGCCATAATAAGATAACTAAACAAGTAAATGCCAATAAATAAATTACACACACATATATATATATATATATATATATATATATATATTAGAGCAGAGTAGCCATGATAGTAGAAGTGGGCATCAGAGGCAGGTAGACTGTTGTTAAGAGAGGTAGTGAGAAAATTTCCATTTTGATTTTTTGTGCAGGTAGTTGTAAATAGTATGTCTTACATTTAAAAAAAAGTTTCTGAAAAAGAAAGGAAGTGGGAAAGAATGGATTCCTGCTAGAAAATGACCTCTAGTGTTTGACACAAAGCCTGGACTACATTATTAGTAAATGAAGAATCACCTGGTATTTCTGAAAGAACATTGTAAAAGATGTGCAAGTCAGTGCTGGGAATAGGCCTGAAGTCAGCTTAGCATGCCAATGAACTGGATAGTAGTCACTGGAAAGAGAATATAACATAATAATCTATATGAAGGCTTTCCACATGGAAAATTCTTATAGACCTCAAGCAAGATCCAATTGAGAGTGAAATTATGATTACCCTGCTTCATAACACTTGCAGTATAAAAAATTGGAAAGAAAACAAATAAATAATTATGTGTAAGGCTGGTAGAATTACATGTGACTTTTCCCATTAATCAAAATATTTGGTAATGTAATCATAGGTTGTCAGTACAAAGATGTTGTATAAATAGTAAGAATTATTGACAGCTAAGGAGATGTTTAAAGGAAGCATCAATTTTAGATAAAATGGTGGATTGTGCTTTAGATATGGTGAAATGATAACAAACCATTTAGACATGGTGGTTCTGGAGTCATTGCCTGCTGTGAGACCGTGCTCTTGTACACTGTAAATATTTGTCACTATAAATGTTGGTTTAATAAAACACTGATTGGCCAGAAGTGAGACAGGAAGTAGAAGCAGGGCAACCAGACTAGTAGAATTTTGAGAATGGAAAGAACAGAGCAGCAGATACCAGCCAGATGTAGAAAAAGGAAGATGAGACTGCTGTTCTGAGAAAAAGTACTCAGCCATGTGGCTAAACATGGAATAAAAATCATGGGTTAGTTTAAGAGTATGATTTAGAAAGTAACAAGCCTGAGTCATAGACCAAACAGTTTGTAATTAAAATAAACCTTGGTGAGATTATTTTGGACTAAAAGGGGACTACAGGTCTTAACCTTGGGGCTTGGCAGGGCCTGAAACTTCTGATTACATTTGCCCCACTGTGAGACATGTCACTTTAGAGAGGGGTAAAGCTTTTACAGACTGTATTGTGAGCCCTGGAAAGGCTAAGAATCCTGAAAGGGTATGCAAAGCAAAAAGGGCTGAGCAAGAAGGCCTCCATCTTGAGGCTGGAGAGATGGCTCAGTCATTAGGAGTACTGGCTGATCTCCCAGCAAGTTTGAGTCCTAGCACCAACCTATGGTCTATAACTCTAGTCCCAAGGGACCCAATACCCTTATCTGTCCCCCACAGCAATACATCCATGGGTACACGAATATACACACAAGCAAAACACTCATCACACAAAATCAAAGCAAATCATAAGGAGAGAAGGCTTGAATCTTTAGAATTTTGCCTCAATGATATGCAAGAGAAGACATAGCAAATTCTGTGAAATAGACAATATAATTTGTCTGAAAAACAAAGAGGACCGTTAAGACTCATTAAGAGAAAAGGCCAGTGCCAGTTAGTAGAAGATTTCTGAGATCTAGAAAAAATATGAATGTGAAGCAAGTTTCCTGTTTCTAACTTTTTTTATGGAGTTGGGAAGAGTTAATTAATGGTTGATTCATTGAGTAGATTCATTCATTGAGTGTTTTGTCCGCATTAGCACTGTGATGTGCTCCTTACACTTAATCTTTTATGTAAGACAATGATAGCTTGTGTTGGGCATGATTAAAATATTGTCATCATCTTCAGATGAGGAAACAACATTTAACATTGCAGGAACTGCCAGACTCTGGCAGATAGGGTTGACGGAGATCCATCAGGGCCCACCGGACTCTCCTTGGGGCTGAAGCAGAATGGTGAGTGTCAACGATGTCAACGAGCCCCCTAGCCACTGGGGGGGGGCACAACAGACTGAGTCAGAAGCTTTCTTGAAGCAGAAACTTGTTCTATTGCATCAGACCGGGACTTATATAGGGTTGTGAGAAGGGGGTGGCAGTCTTGGGATGGGGTAGGTAGGGTAGGGAAAAAGGGCCAATAGTATTTTACCATGTTTGCAGAGGCTGGGCAGAGATTAGGTCTTTGCTGAGTCACTCACACGTGGAGTTTAAGCCAGAGACAGGTTGCCAAATTCTAGGAAGGCTTGGTAATTTACACTGGGCCTCAAACCTGAAGCCTCAGAGGGTTCAACAGGAACCTTATAGATTATTTAGTCCAAGTCTTTTAAGTGAAGCTAAATGGCTCCTAGGTGATCACTTATCTTTTCTGGGAAGATCCTCACCTGGAGAGGGCAGAGCACAGGCTGGAGAGAGGTGATACTCCCAGATCCTCTTCTGGTGATGGGAAGCTCATCTTGCTATCTTGGTGATTCCTGCCCTCATCAGGGCTGCCAAAGACTGTTCTAGAGTTTTAACTGATATGAAATGGATTTGTCCATATTTACTCAAAATGTAAATTAACTAAATGTGCAAAGGCTGATGGTTATTTCATTCAATATTACTCTGCTTTTGCATTTCCAAGTGTCTCCCTATTATATAATTAATGGCATTGTATTATCTAAGATATACAGCAAAGCTTCTCTTTCTGTGTGTGTGTGTGTGTGTGTGTGTGCTTAAGTCAGAGAACAATTTTAGTGTTCACTTTTTGCTAATGTTGTTTGAATTAGCATGGAACTCACCAAATTGCCTTAGCTATCAGGCCAGCAAGTGTCAAGCATCTTCCTGTTTCTGCCTCCAGAGCACTGGGATTGAAGTAAGCAGAATGAAGCCCACCAGCTTTTTATGTGGGATATAGGGCTCAAACCCAGGTCCTCATGTTTTCAAAGGAAGTGCATTGCTGTCTAAGCTGTCTCCCCTGTCCCATAGCAAAACTTTTTTAAAGCCTGGAGATGCAACTATCACAAGAGAGAAGGAGGGCATGGCAGACATCGTCCAGGAAAGAAAGGGAAAATGTGACAATCTGGAAGAACACTGATTAAAAATGTAAAGGTTGCCTCATGTAGTAAGATAATAAAAGAAAATGTAGGTTTATAAATTGAGAAATTTTGAAGATGACATGATCATTATGATTTGGTTTGATCTGATCTGATATTGAGTTTTACCTGGTATAGTTGGTAGATAGCTATGAATGGAGACTTCATGACCCGTGTATGCGGTGGGAGATGGTGGCAGGAAGAGGCAGGAAACACTGTTTTTATATTAAATGACTTTAATATATATATTAAAGAGAGAGAGAAGAGAAATAGAGAGAGAAGGAGAGAGAAAGAAAGGAGGGAGAAGAGAGATGGGAAGGGGTTGAGAGCATGTTCCCTCTGGCTGGTGAGAGAAAGAGAAGGTAAAAAAAAAGGAGAAAGTCAGATGGTGGAAATTCTTCTTAAATGGAGCTTGACGTCAGAACTTAGGGCAAGACATGGCTTTAGGGGCTAGAACAGAATCTTAACAACAGTCCCATGCAGAGAATCAGGAATGATTACCATAATCACCTATATAAGTAAGACTGCAGGAAACAAGATTAATATGCAAAAGTCAGTCCCTTTGTATAGACTAGAAAAGAAGTGGAATTTGGCATTAAAATTATGCTATCAATTATCTCACCACTACAAAATATGAAATAATTATGTGTAAATCCAATGAAATACATATAAGATTTTTAAGGACAGCGATAAAACTCAGAAATAAATAAGAAACTAAATTAAAAAAAAAACTATTCAAGACAAGAAGGCTCCATATATTCAAGACATCAGTTCATTCAACTTGATCTCTAAATTCAACGTGATTCAAATCAAGATCCAAGTAAATTATTTTGTAGGTGGTGAAGAAGAGACATTAAAGTTTATATAGAGGAGCAAAAGAGCTGAGATGGCCAATAAAAAATGGAAGAGCAACTCGAAGACTCTGTGTAAAGCCACAGTAATAAAAACAATGCGGTATTAGCAAAATAAAAAAATGAGCTTAAAGACCAATGAAAGAAGAAGAGAACCAGAATGAATTCATATAAATATAATCAACTAACCTTTGACAAAAGGAGAAAAGGCAACATCAACATATTACCCTTTGGTTTTTTTTTTTTAAGTCTTTTGGAGCTGGAAGGATGGTTCAGCCAGGAAAGTGTTTGCTATACAAGCACAAATAGCAGAGTTTGATGCTCAGCACACACGTAAAAAGGTGGGAATGGTGGCAGATGCTTGTAACCTCAGCACTGGAGAGGCAGAGGTAAGAGGATATCTAGGGATCTGGTAGCAGCAAATCTGCCCACAAGTCCCAGGTCTCAGTAAGAAACTTTTTCCAAAGGATACAAGATTGGCAGTTTCAGAAGAACATGATTGACCTCTGACCTTTACACACACACACACACACACACACACACACACACACACACACACACACGCTAACCCTCTCCACAGACAGACGGTGTTTTCAACAAATCATGCTGCATCAATTGGATAGCAACACGAAAGAAGGGAGGAAGAATTGAAGAGAGGAGGGGAGGAAGGGAAGGAGGAAGATCTAAATATAAAGCATTTACTCTCTGCAAAAATTAACTCAAAATGTTCAATAGACCTAAATGCAAACACAAAGCCATAAAATTCCTATAAGACAACATGACCTTTTAGAAACAACATGAAAGGCACAATCCATGAAAGGAGTAATTGGTAAACCAGATCTCATTAAAATTAAGTGTCCCGTTTAGAGAGGAGCAATGTCAAGAGAAGAAAAAGATAGTCACAAACTGCAAGACACACCTGATGAAGACCTAGTATTTTAGCTGGAGAGTTTGCTCAGTTAGACTTGAATTCTGTCACTGGACCCCACATGATGGAAGAAGAGAACCAACCCCTACAAGTTGTCCACTGACCTCCACATACAATAAAAAAAAAAAAAAAAAGACAGAAAGGAAGGGGGGAGGGAGGAAAGGAAATGGGAGGGAGGGAAGAAAGGAGAAAGGAAGGAAGGTTGCTTTATAAAAAATTAATTATTCAAATTAGCCAGGCATGCTGGATAAATGCTCACAGTCCTAGTATGCAGAAGGCAGAGGCAAGAGAATCAGTACAAATACAGTTTGATGTGTGTAGAAAGCTCTAGGTCATCAAAAACAACATAGTGAGGCTCTGCCATACAAAACCAGAAAAAGATGAACTATGACTCAAAATATGCCAAGAGTTCTTAAATGTTAATGATAAGGAAAACCTGTAGTCAGGCATGGTGGCTATTGCCTGTAATACCATAAGAAGACTGAGGCAGAATCCTTAAATGAAAGCCAGTGTGACCTACATGGTAAGTTTCAGGCCAGACTGGCCTACATAATGATATCTGTTCTCAAAAAAAATCAATCAATAAAAAATAATAACACACACATATATATGTGTGTGTCCATCTGTTGTGTATTGCTATAATGAAATAGCCAATACAAAATAAATTATCAAGTAAAGTTTATTCAGCTCCCAGATAGTATAGCACTGGTATCAGCTCAGTTCTGGTGAGGCCTTGGAAGATGGCAATGGTAGGAACATGCATGAAGAAAAAAACTCATATTGCCAGATGAGAAGTGAGAAGATTCAGGAGATGGCTCAGGTATTTACAATTAATTCACTGTCAGGAGAACCTACTGGAAAAGATCAGTATTCCCCTCTAAGGTCAGTGTCCTCTGTGACCTAAGGAACTCAGCAGAGCGTCCTTTAAGAGCTCAGCTCTTAAGAGTGCTGATAGTCAAGTGTCCACTCATGCACTCATGTGAATGAACCATGTTCAAACTATAGCATACCTCATTTAAAAATGAGCTGAAGATCTTCAGAAGCATCATAAGGAATGGCAGATGAAAGAGTGTCCCACGTCATATGTCACTGAAAAAAAATGCACATTAACATAGTGAGGTTCTGGTTCTGGCCAAAATCCAGAACGATGACAATGGCCAAAGCTGATGAGTGTGGTGATATGTTATATATTTAATAAAACCAGTCTGGAATATCAGAGAAGAGATCCACCCACAGTCAATCCAGGCGGGTCACACCTTTAATCCCATTACTTATGAGGCAGAGATCAATTCTGGATCTCAGTAAGTTCCAGGCATAACAGCAGTAGCAACTCAAACCTTTACTCTCAGCCAGAGAAAGACCAGGAGTAGTGACCTATGCCTTTAATGCCAGCAGATCTGAGTTTGAGGCCAGCTTGGTTTAGAAAGGGAGTTCTAGGCTCCCAGGCAGGCAATGGTGGTGCTTTGCCTTTAATCCCTTAACTCCAGAGACAGAGATCTTTCTGTGTTTCTGTGAGTTCAAGGATAACTACCAAATAGTAGTAACCCACACCTTTAATCTTAACCTGGATGTGATACAGCTGGGGGAAGAAGGTATTTAAGGCAGGTGTAGGGAGACAGATGAGGCATTAGAAGCTCAGAGGAGTGAGACTGAGGAAGCTGGAAGATAACTGGATGAGATTTGACTGTGGTGTTTCCTCTCTCTGATATTTCACCTTTCCTCAATATCCGACTCAGAGTTTCTTTTAATACAGTCAGAATTCATACAACAGATGAGGGTAGACAGAAACAAGCATGCTCAGTTACTTCTGGCAGGCATGTGGAGTGGTACAATGGTCTTTGACAGAACAGTAAATTTTTACAAAACTAAACACGTTTTACCAAGATCTAAGAGTCATAATTTTAGTACTTACTCAAATGATTTAAAAAAAAACCCGATTATATAAGAGCCCAAATATAGATGTTGATAACAGTCATTCATAATTGCCCAAACTTGGAAGAAATCAGGTTGAGCTCATCAAGTCATAAGAAGACAAGAGAGAGATTTGTTTATATATTATTAAGTAAAAGAATATAATCTTAAAATGTCTCAGTATATGGTTCTATTATGTGATATTCCAGAATCAGCAAACTATGAAGACAGGAAAAGTCAGGGAGAGGTTGGCAGAGTTGGGAATCAGGAGAGAGAAGCTAAATGTGTTGCGCTGGAACTACGCCTTCGGCTTTGGGAATCAGGAGAGAGATAAATAGGCAGACTATAAAAGGTTATTAGGACAGTGAAAATACTTTGTTCTAATACTGTACTGGTAGATCTATACCATTGTTCAAAGAAAGTAAACTCACAAGAGTAAACCGCAGTAAATGCTAAAGACTGGATTTTATGAGGTGTCAACACAGGTATATCAATGCTAACAAATTCATAACTCAGATGAAGAATGTTTGTAGTGTTATTAGATGGATATATAGATGGAAATATTTTCCTAATCTTTTTATCTAGTTTTTGAAGGTGTCCACATACTATCTTCACTCCACTCTTGACCATGCCCAGCAATCACAAATTCATCATGAATCTACTAAACTTTGGCCCCAGGAGGATTTACCTGTGAATTTAACAGTCTAAATTCTCACCAATGCAGGGAATAGTGATGGCATCGTATATTCTACCAGTAGCATAACATGTGGCATAATGTTTTCACTAAAGTATAGTGAAGGTAGCTGGAGAGATATCTCAATTGGTAAGTGTTTGGCATACAAGCATGAAGACATTAATTTGATCTTAGCAGCTACATATAAAGTCAGGTATGGTGGCATTCACTTACAATTATAGCCTTGAGGGGTTTGGAAACATTGTCTCTATATGCCTATGCACACACAGACACAAAGATACCATGCACTAAAATAGATAAGTTTGATTTATATGTTTTATTATCAGATATTACTATTCATTTGCAATCCATATATCAACAATGAGAGTAAAAGTTCTGCCTGACTATCAAATCGTCCTGAAATAGGGGAGTGAGGACTGAGAAAAATCAGAAACAGAAAAATAGATGAAGACAGAAAAATGGAGTTGGAAGAGCTCTCAGTCAATTCCAAAGCAGCCCGAAGATTATTTCTCAGGGCCTTTTTATGCAGAAACAAGGAGGCAAAAAGACCCCTCCCCCAAGGACACCATGATTCAAGGTACAGACAAGGGTAAACATTTTCTTAATTCTCAAAACATCTAGTAATCATGTCTTCAGCCAAACATCCTGTTATTTGGCCCTGAAGAATAAGACATCTGTTAACCCACACATTTGGCCAAGCATCCTGTTACACAGCCTTGTGGAGCAAAACATGCTGGGACTTCCTAACCTTGAGTCAAGATGGAAACAAACCACAAGCTGGAGTCATTGTGGGCTCTCACAAATAAATATTTGAAAACTTCTATTTTAGATAAATTCATATAATATAATAATAAACTCTTGATTATAAGATTCAGATTTTAATAACTTGTTTTGATAGTAAACCTCAATTTTCAATGTAATGAGATCTAGGCCCACCTAAAAATGAGTCCCTGTTTGCTGTTTTGGGAAACTGCTCATTAGTTACTGCATGTCTCAGGGGTAAGCCTCATTTCCCAACTCAGCTCTGGAAAGCCAGTGGAGACCGGCTTTCTTGGGCTGTGCTTCCCAGGTTTCTGCACCAGGAGCAGTCAGTCAGTCAGTCCTTGTGAAGCTGGCTGCTAAGAGTTATTTACAGGCCAAAGACAAGAACTACAGGAAGACAGGAAGAAGGGAGAAGACAGAGGGAGCCACTTGCTCTAACACACACTAGAAATCTAATATATGTATGTATATATATGTATATATACATAATTGAAGCTGAGAATAGAATACTAGTTATTAAAGGTTGGGAAAATTAGAAAGAAGGTGGGGGAAGGCTGGTCAAGGTATAAAGTTTCAGTCGAATAGGAAAATTAGTTCTGGTGTGAAGTGCAAAGACTAAAGATAATTATAAGATAGTAACAAGGAGTTTTGAATGTTTTTACTATTGTGGAGATATATTTATCCTTATTTGAGCATTGCACAAAGTACATGGTATTCTTAAACATATAATCTATATCAAGTAAAAAAATTAATTAAGGAAAAGAGATGTTGTTTCCTCCTTTGCCTCTATTATAATAATAATGTCTCCATCATCATTCTGAGAATCACCATGGTTTCAGATTCACTTTGGGGAGAACCAATGACTGTCACTGCGCTACAGATAGGATGCTAGGGACTAAGCTTTGTTGTTCTTCCACTCTTCTTCTCTCCCCCCTCCCTCCCTCTCTGTCTCTGTCTCTCTCCTTTTTTCTTTCTGGGAAACAAAGTGGGTGAGAGTAGAAATATAGTATACTGACAGAGACTGAGGAAACCAAGATTGTACCTTGATGATAGATATGGTCAATCCATTTAACCATGTGTTCTCATATATTGTGCTTATTTCATTTATGAAGCTAGAGATCCTAAAATTGGCATGTACATTTTAAACTACTGACTACTGTAAGGAGTTACAATGTTATTACTCAAAGTGAGATACTAATATATGCTCTGTGATAGCCTGAATATTTATAATAATAGACTGTTTGGAAGCATAATCATTTACCTAGATTATTAAATTATATATTATTAGAAGGAGAAATGTCAGGCTGGAGAACTGACTAAGAGGTTAAGAGCATTGGCTCTCAGCACTGGAGGTCCTGAGTTCAATTCCTAGCAACCACATGGTGGCTCACAACCATCTATCTTGAGATCTAGTGCCCTCTTTTGGCACACAGGCATAGTAGAGGCAGAATGTTGTATACATAATAAATAAATCCTTTAAAAAAAAAAGAGAGAGAGAGAAATGACCTCCTCCATAGGCTCAAGTATTTGAATGCTTGCTCTCCAGGGGTAAGAACATTTGGGAGAGATTATAGAGCCTTAGGAAATGGGCCTTACTGGATAAAGTGCGGCACTAAGGGAGGGCCTTGAGGTGCTATAGCTTCATTTGACTTCCTATTCAGCTCTCTCTTCTCTGTGCTTCTGATTAAAGATGTGATCACTATTTCCTATAGCTATCTGCTACTACATCTCTCTGCCATTATGGACTCTCCCTGTGGAACCATGTAAGCTCAAATAAACTGTCACAACAAGAAGAAAAATGAGTTTACAAATAAGAAAATGTCCATGGCATGGGGACATATTTGTAAGCTTTAATAAAATATTGACAGGATATAAATATTGACTTCTTTAGATTCAGACTTGAAACTTTAAGTTCTGGGTATCATATTCTTTTTTCAGAGAGTCCTATTTCTCCATATATTTATGGAAAGCCTTTTACGAAAAGGTCTCAAATAATCTTTTTCTTTTTTTAAAAAAAAAGGGGGGGGGGACTGGAGAGATGGCTCAGTGGTTAAGAGCATCAATTGCTCTTCCAGAGGACCAGGGTTCAATTCCCAGCGCCCACATGGCAGCTCACCACTGTCTGTAGTTCCAGTTCCAGGGGATCCAACACAGATACACATGTAGACAAACACCAAGGCAAATAAATAAAGTAAAAAGAAATGGAATGCTTCACGAATTTGCATGTCATCTTTGTGCAGGGGCCATGCTAATCTTCTCTGTATCGTTCCAATTTTAGTATATGTTCGCTGCCAAAGCGAGCACTCAAATAATCTTTATAATAATAATACTCCAATACATATCATAATGTCTGGTGGAATAAGTAACTGGATTTACACATATCTGCACAAAATTTGATCATTTTCTTTATGTCTAACACTTACTGATTCCAATGTCTGTTCAGCTAAGTTTTTTTTTTTTTTTTTTTGAAAGAGAGATAAGTTTTCTGCCCTGTGTAGAATCCAGATGCTTTTAACCCTATTCCAACATCTTATGCTTGTTTTCTGCTCATCACTCTTTGGTTAGAAACAGTACTGAAAGCTAAAATGAAGCCATATTGTTGTGGAATGTATTTTTGTGAGAGGTGGAGGGAACCCAGAGTAAATGAATTCCTTAGCGAATGTGTGTTGTTCCCTTAAATACAACCATGCTGAGGACCCTGCCTGGGGGATAACCTGTGGGATAACCTGTGAGATAAAAAGCAAAGCCTTTTTATGGATCCAAGTCCTCCTGTTGATTGTGTTGATTGTGTACAGAAAAAAGAAAGGCCACAGTATCTTCTTCCCCATGAATGTTTAAGGTCTGTTGATTGTTCCCCTATAGAAACTATTCTTTGGAGAGTAGCTAATTCTACCTTCTTGGTCCAGCTGTATATCATAAACACTGGCTTCTTGTTTATCTGCCTATGGTAACTAACCCCACCTCCTTGTTCAGCTGTAGGCAATAGCCCTGCCTCTCTGTTCATTTGTATATAAGGAACATACTGAGCTTCTGGAATGCTGTGCTTTCTCCCTCCGTCAGAGAACCCAGGCCAACTCACCCCAGCTTTTCTGCATGTATCTTTTTTTTTTTTCTTCATTCCATTGCTGCCCCAGTCAGCTCTGTCCCTGAAATCATATTGGACAAGACAATATTTTAGTCTTACCTAGGAACAGACAAACTCTACCACCAGCAGCAGCCCCATGTAAAACAAATTACTTATATATATTGCTGGTTTATTTTTTAGTTGAATCCATAATATATGTATAGTTTTGTAAAGGTAATGGAGAAGATTGAGTTCTCATCAGAAAATTTGCATGGGTTATTTAGACTACTGATATTTCTTAGTAATTTTTACCACTTTCTTGAGGGAAGAGCTCCTTGAGAGTATGATAAAGCATATGGACTCACTGAAGAAGATGCATATTGAGCTTCCTAAAATATATACATATGCATATAAAAAGAGTTTTAATGTAGTTAGCCTACATTGGGAGAAGAATGCCCAAAGCAGACACCATATAGTAGCAAATATTACCCCCCACACTTAGAATGAGTTACCCTTTTTGCATTGTTGGCAGTTTGGATCCCATGGACCCACAGGCATTACTATTTCCAGTACTCTTGGCTTATCCTCCAGAGTTTGACAATAAGAGCCTATTGCTGAAGATACCACATACTTGAGTCATACAACATGGAAAAATCAAGTTGGTACTTCCCTGGGAGTTTCAACCATACTAGCTAAGCTTTTGCAGTGCTGAAAGGGGCTATGCATATTACCAGAATAGAAAGGCAGTAATAAATTCTACCTAGCAGTGAACTCCACGGGGTATAATAATGACTGGCTTGTCAAGCTACACCCACTGTTGGTGCAACTGTAGCACTCATGAAAATAACCAATCAGTTTCAGATGGAAATACGGTCCCCTCCATGAGTAGAACCCATACTTGGGACTGTTAATGCTACCAAGAACCTGTGACTAGATAAGTCATAAATCCTAGGGGAGAATATAGTACTAGTATTCTGCTAAATGGGCAATGTAAGCTCATTTCTAACCCTAACCCTAACCCGTAGATCAGTTTATCTCTCAACCCTCATCAGAGAAACTTCTTGAAGTAGACAGCAACTAACACAGAGACCCTTAAAGAGACTATGGAATGCTTGGCCCTTATAACATCTCTCTCACACCTCTTCCCCCAAGGTACAAGAATGTGTGTGGAAGAAGGGGCAAAATGGCGTAAATATCAGGTGGTTTTTCTCTTCGAGAAAACAGCATTTTCAGATATAGCAGGACAGTGGACATATATTGATTTGGAAGGTTATAGCGGATCCTTGTAAGCTCAAGCCAGACAAATCCCTGTGTGGAGGGAATGAAGAGAGGTGGCATTTGATAGCTGCTACAAGAGAGTCAGGGTTTTGGATGATGCAATTCCTGGTAGATTAAACAAACTCCAGGGCAGGCCCCACAACCAAGAGAATGGACTGCACGGGAAAACTAAAAGGAAACTCAATGGATGAAAATGACGATGGAAAAGGTGGGTATGGGAGGAACTGGGAGAGGAGAGTAAAGAAATTCTCAGAAAATTAATATATTATTAAAGTTAAAATCCATGTTAGCATAATCATATAATTTAGAACAGTAAATGCTCAGAAGATGATTTATATTTTACCTACACCAGTATTCTATTGTGGATCAAGAGCCTTTTACTGATGACCAATAGTTGAATTTTTTTTTTTTATAGGAGAACACATATTGCTTGAATCTGGAGAGCTACCAAGGTGAGTTAAAAATTCTGACCTCATCAGTTAGTCATCTCAAAGACATTTGATCACATTTCTCTTAAACCTAAAAAGAAAGTAAGAGTATGACTTATGTATATTTCCTTATTAAACTCAATTTCAGTATTAATAATATATCAAGTATATTATGAAACACAAAGAAGAAATGATGGAGTAAGATGAACATAAAAAAAAAACTAATTATCTTGGTAATTATCATTACATCATGTTATCAATAATGAATGCCTCAACACAAACTGAATGCTTAAGTCAGAATTCATCATGAGTGATAGTTAATATCAATCTATATCTATATGCTATATCAAAGCAGACTTAGGTAATTGTGGATATTTTTGACCTATTTCTTGTGAGATCTAATTAGACCCTCATTGTTTTACTTCTCAACATAGCTGGAAAGAATTCTGAGGGTCTAAAGTAGCAATCTGGTGCCTGATTTTCACCTGTGCCTTATTGCCATCTCAATCTTTGATTTCTTTTCAGAGATCTTTTTAAATCGGTTGATTCATAAATAAGAGGGCTGATTGGCTAAAATTAGAGACAGTAATGTCATCTGTGAATCTATTTAAGATAGAACCTTTAAACCTGAGGTACTCTCAATACCTAAAGAGATGTCAATGCCAACGAAGAAGCCCATGGGTACCAACATCACTTCCTCCTATGGTAATCCTTTTCTCAGTGCTCTCCAGGTGTTGGGTATGACATGAGAGTAGTGCACTAAAGGAGGCCCTACAAACTTATAGTCAGTGAATAAAAGAAGTATTTATAATACCCTTTTTTGGAGGGGGTGATAGCAGCAGAATTATTTTAAGACCATGAAGTAAAAACAGAGTTTCTAGTAGTCTTCTCATATTGCAGTGAATTGCCTTGCTTTCTCTACATTGAAGAGAACTGTTTACATATATTACTTAGCCCCTCTCAGTATATGCAACTAAAAAATGGGGTTGGTGTCACATTGCTCATCTGGTTAAAGGGATGAAAGGTCATATGTGAAGATCTTAGCCCAACTTCTGTTATGTGATATAAAGAAGAAATAAACAAAAATTGCTGTCAGGACTGACTGATTCTATTAGCTCACACAGCTGCCATATCTGTACCACTGTTACTTCTGACCTGGTTCAAACATAAACACAACTTCTTGTTAATACTCTTTATACAAAAGTGCAGCTTCTTCTCATCTTTGAAGTGTCCAAACAAAATACAATGAAAACAAACATTTTCAATTCTTTTCAGTTTGAAAAATAACATAAATATTGTGAACATTGTGTAATTTTGTTTGTTAACATGATAATTACTTGTTGTGAAGACCTGCTGAATTCTCTATAATGGCTAAACTAAATTATTATCTATATCTCTTCTTTTCATTCAACAAAGTGCTGGAGTTTTGCTTGTTTGTTTGTTTTGTTTTTTTAAAAAGTACACTGTGCTAAGCATCTAGCTAATTGCTGGAGGTTTCTCCAAAGAACTAAACTTATTCTATGTTCTCCAGGCACTAGTGGAGGATACCAAACAAATAATTGCATCAAAGTGATAAGTGCTCTAATGGAGGTACACATCGGTTGCTATGGGAGCAGAGTAGGACCTGCAGCTTTTCTGTCTGCAAGGGCACAAAGACCACTAGAAAGATGATGGGTCACAAGTGAGTCTTAGAGGATCTGGAGTTAAGACCCAAATATCAGACAGGGAAATATGACCAACTGAACTCTATAGGAATTGGCAGGTAGACCAGATCTCCCACAGTGCAGCATTTTGTAGTCAACAGGGAGGGTCCCTTCTGGGGCATTGAATGCTATGATAAGAAGTTTGATGTTTATTTCAAGATGAATTGATAATATATATGGATTTTAAAGTAGAGAGTTATATGCTCACAAAGAAAATTAGAATGGCATTTTGGAGAAATGATTATGAAGAGACAAGATTTTTTGAGATTGCTTAATGGGGGAAGAGTTTATTTCTGTAATCAGTTTTCTTGCTAATTCTAAACTCTTCACTAAATGAAATAATCAGATTTCATTTGTCAAAGTTTAGTCTTTACTACTACTACTGATGAACTACTTCTTCCCTCAATGGCCTTACCTGATCTGGCTTGAAACTAGGTAACATTTTGGTTTACATTAATACTCTCTTAGGAAAAGAAGTTTTCAAATTTTGTTCATGCAGTTTTTCTTCTCGAGCATGTTGCAACCAGATACCAGTTTTTAAATCCAGTATCCACTCTATAGAGACATTCTCATCTGCCAAAGAAGACTTATATAAGTAGTAGATGTGGCCTTGAAAAAGCAACTGCCACCCCTTGATGCCAAGCTAGAAAGAGAAAAGCAACTTCAGAGAACACAGTATGACTCATCAAAGTCCCAAAAGAAAAGCTTCCTGGGAAGGTAGCATCCTGTGCAGCATCTCCAGTCCTTTAGCCTCTAACCATACTTGCTTTCTTATGATTTCCTACAAAACAAAAGAACCTCTCATTTTCTTCCTTAGTATCATCAATTGTTTGTTATATTTTGCTTTACCTCAGAGATGAAGCTTGTGCTATATACTCTACATTTCTTTTTTTCACATGGAGCAAATGCTGCTGCCTTTTCAGTTCTCATGAGTTTAAGAATTCTTTGATAAGATTCTTACTTGCGGCAGTGCAAGCTACAAACAAGACAATTCTTCAGAGCAGAGACCCAAAGGGAGAAGGTGAGGCATTCTTAGGTCAATGTGAGGGAAAAGAGAGCCAAGTATCTATATTTAATCTGTACTCCCAACCACAGATTGTGTTCTTTCATTCCTGTAGTTGTGCATATAATGTATGGGTAGCAACCCGTCCAAGTACTGCATCAAAATTTTATGTAAGCTGGAGAACACACACACATATAACAAAGGGAAAGCTTTCTCCTTACCTTCTCTCTGACAAAATGCCAGAATGAATGCCTGCTGGTTTAGTGTCATAAAGATGATGGTTGTTCTTCCCAAAATTTGTCATGGCAAGTGGAGGTGAAATTTTTTTCACAATGGAATAAAGGTAAAGCCATGCTGGGCATAGTGTCGCATACCTGGGGCAGGAGGCTGTGAATGCCAAGACATTTTGAGCTAGCTAGTTCCTGCACACACACACACACACACACACACACACACACACACACACACACACACAGAGAGAGAGAGAGAGAGAGAGAGAGAGAGAGAGAGAGAGAGAGAACACACTGTTGTGATATCAAATTGTTAATCTTGGGCTGTGAAGTTGACATGTTAAGGAAACAAATTGGACCTTTAAAGTTTAAAACTAAATCCTTGTTAATGAATAAAGGTAAGCACCGTCATTAGATTAAAGCCTTTTATTATCCACAATTAGGTTTCCAGCTATATTTCTGTAAAGCTGAAACCTATTAGGCAGTTTGAAGTTAGTATTTAGGCTATACATTTACTACACTATTAATTGTGTTTTTCAGACTATAATCCCAGTTACTGTTATCCTGACCTATCCTCAGGAAAGAAAAAAATTTCTTACAACCTTCAGAGTACACTATATTCTAGCCCCTTGGTATCTTTGTGCTTTTTGTTTTGTTTAGAAGTTCACTTCGGGATACACAAAAAACAATGAAGCCAAATTTAACAAGCAAGTAACAGCATTTGGAAAACTATATAACTATAGTTTTTGTGATCATCCGCTCTCCAAGCTAGGTGAAGGGGGGGCCTTTGTAGTGTTTCCTCCCGAGCCTGGAGCAGTCATATATAAACATTTCTTGAAACTTAATGAGCATATACCGGATCTGACATTTGTTCCCATTGCTCTTTGTCATCAACATATCTAGTACCAAAGTTTGAGCACCCTTAGGATGGCACTTCAGACACCGTTGCTTACACAGTCAATTCTGTAAAATTATAAACTGTCTTAAAATAGGATTTTACTCTAGGGTGGGAGGGATCTTCAGCCAAATAGTCACAGTGCACTTTGAATGACTAATTTAAGCCATTACATTGCAAAATAAGGGATAAATCATACTTTTCATAACACGACCACATAGGAGCAGTTTTAATTTTAAGAGTCAAGCACCTACATTAATCTGAGTCTAATATAATAGGCCCCTGATTTAAAATCTCCTAACATTCTTTCACACTTCATAAAACTAAAAATAAAACTGCCTCACCAAACAGTGACCTAGGGTCCAGCTGACGTACTGTATTTCAAGGGAAACTGAAGCACTCGCTCTCAAAACCACTACATGCAGGCAAATTGCAGTTTGTAGCCTTAATTGGTCTTAAATGTGGGGTGGAAGAGAAAGAAGACTCTGGTCTGTAGAGAATGAGATTTATTTCCCTTTTTAAATCAAAAGCAGATCCCAAGGTTCAGCTGCCCCCTGACTCTCCCGCCCCCACTCCCAAGCGGGCGTCCTCCCCCCACCCCCTATTTTTGTGTGTATTTTACTCAAAGATGACAGGTGAGGGGAGGCGAGAGGGCTTCGTGCTTTTCAGAAGTAAACACAGGGTTAGGCGGGTTTCTTTGGGTTTATTTATTTACTAGGCGTCCAGCCTCTCAGCTGTTTCTGTCGCTGGCATTTGGAAGCTTGCAGTCTTTTAGGGATGAGACAGATTTGGCAGGCTCCTTCTTTGTGCCGCCTCCCTTTTCTCTGGGGGTTGGGGATGGGTGGGAAGAATGCAGATTTATGACAGCCTTGGGAGAAAGGAGGGAGGTCGAAAAAGTTTCAGCTGGTATGATAATGCCCATTTTTTTTCCACGGCCAACACTGTGCTACAAACAGCTTTGGTGCCACTCAGAGCCCAGCCCCCGCCGTCCCCTCCCTTTCTCTCTGCAGGCTCGAGCTGGCAGGCGCAGACACACTTAAATTCCAGCACGGTCTCCACATTCCCCCGAACTACTACGCTCTATTACTACGGCTGTCCCCCGCTTCGCTTCGGGGGCTCCCCATCCTCCCCGAGGAGCTCGGAAGATCATAGCCAGCCAAGAGACACGCAGCGCTCGAGTCCAGCAGGGCTGCGGGCTGGCTGTGTGTCCTGCGCAGTTTCTCTGCTCCAGGCACAAACACAGCGGAGAGCCGGCGCCTCGCAGACACACACGGATCCACGCATACAGTAGAGCTGTCTCGATCCACATTCTTGCACACCGCCCCCTGCTCCCCCCGCGCTCCCGGAGTCGCTGAGCAGGGCGAGTGACAGGAGCGTCCCGCCAACCCGCGCCGGGCCGGGCAGGGAGGAGCGGCGCGCGGGGCCAACTGCGGCGCGTCTTCCGGCGCCCGTGGAGGCGGCGAGGGTGGGACGCGGGGCGGAGCCCGAGTTTAGGAAGAGGAGGGGACGGCTGTCATCAATGAAGTCATATTCATAATCTAGTCCTCGCTCCCTCTGTTTCTGTGCTCTGGGTGACTCAGAGAGGGAAGATTCAGCCAGCACACTGCTCGCGAGCAAGGTAAATATAACTTACAACTCCTTTTTCTTCTCTCTCCGGCTCCGGCCTCCCGGCTGCAGTTGCAGCCGAACCCCTCCGGCATCGCGCCGCCTTCGCCCCGGATTATGCATCTTTATCCTAATCATTATTTATTGTGCATGCTCGAAGACCAAAACAAACAGGCGGGCCAACCGCTACAACAACAAAAAAGCCCGCCTCTTCCTCGCGGGCCTCAGGTGGAATGCTCTAACGACAGCTCCCGGGCGGCGATAGAAGAGACCAGAAAGTTTCTACGGAACCTCTCGATTCTAATCATAACAACAGTAATAATTACTACTTCAAGGGGGTAAGGGGAAGAAATTCCAACAAGCCATAGCCTTGACCCCGCGCAGGCTGACAGCGATGAGCTGCCAACTCAGGGTTGCAACACACTATTCGGCCAGGTTGCATCCCCCCTGATACCCTTAAAAGCAGAGGTGGGGAGGGCTGGTGGCAGGAAAAGGGGCGAGCCTGAGGAAAACGGAGAGGGGAGGCTAGAAGGAAAAGCGACAATTCACCCTGAGCCATCCTCCCCATTAGAGTTGGAAGGAAACGAGAAAGAAGGGCGAAGAGCCCGGGCTGGCGGCAGGGCGCCAACCAACAGGGCTGCTACTTGCCTCCCCGAGACTTGTTTAAAGGGCTCCGGCTGCGGGGACGCCAGCGGAGCTTGGCAGCGGGAGTAGTCCCGGCTGGCACACTGAGCAGGCAGCGGCCACTACCGTGGTGTCCGTGCCTGCGGGCTCGGAGGTGTTACCTCCACTCCTCAGGTCCCCTCCTGCGGGGAAAGGGATGTTGACTGATGACAGGCCTTCTGGCCAAGGGATTGCCCCGGGGGCTGTGGCCTTGGCGCCAGGGACCTCCTAGTCTGGCACCTGGAGGCAGCGCGGGCTGGGGTATTGAAGTTCGGGTTGTCCAACCCGGGTCCCATTGCAGGGGGTGTAAGGAAGCCCCAAGAAAAAAGGTCCGAGGTGCCCGCGGGGTTCTTTTAGTCTGCCCTCCCCCTCTCCGGGTTTGTTTTCTTTTGCTTGGTGTCTTTTCTTGGCTTGCGCTGCAGAAACCGTGGCTGTGGGGCGCCTGGGATGGTCTGGGTGTCAGGGGCGCACAGGGACCCGGGAGAGCTGTAGCTGCTGAGGGCTGGGGAGGCCATGATCCGGTTAATCCTCTCTGCCTGACTGTCACAACAGGACCCGTGTGCACCCGGATAGCGGCCGTGGCTTTCGCGGGGAAGGGAAAGGGCTGCCGTGGGGAGGGAATGGGGGGGTGTCGAAGGAGAGAGGCGGGGAGAACCGGTGGGAGCCTCCTCCTAGCGATGACACTCACCCCTTCCTTCTTGCTCCCTGCTTTTGAGTTTGCTTTATTCCCATCCCAACCTAGTTCACCCCTTCCCCTGCACCGCCCCCCCCATGCCGGGCCGCCTCCCCTCCCGTTGGCTTTGCAAAACAGGGCCACGCCATCTGCATAGGTGTCGCGATGCACTTCCCCAAATCACTGGTCCAGCGCGCCAGCCCCTGGGCGCCCTCCTGCCACCAAGCGCACACCATCACAGTGCCCACCCCCCTGTGCCCCGCACCAGGCCGCGCAGCCTGGACGCAGTGACACCGCGCCGGGCGGGGCACAGCGGTGCGGACTCCTGGAGACACCCGCACTCCGGTCAGGGCGCTCATGCCGGTTTCCGGTACCCGCGGGAGATCACCGGGTGCGGGTGTCTGCGTTCGCCCCCGCTGCCTGGATTACATTATTATTTTTATCTGGGATGCTGTTCGCTGCGGATGGTGGTGAGCGCGGGGCTGGCGGGGGCTGCCTGGGGGATGGGGACAGAGGGAAGTTGGACACCGATCAACCCGGAAAAAAAAAAAAAAAGTTTGGCAGGGCCACAAGTCGGGTGGAGGGGCAGGAGGGGGTGGAGGGTTGGCGCGAGTGTGCAGTGCGCTAGGGACCAGTGCGTGGCGAGCTGCGCGGACTGCGCCTCCAGCACGAGCTCTCCCGGGAGCCGGACGTAGACCCAGCGGGGTCTGGCGGCGAGAGGGCGGGAGGCGGTGGCGGTGCGTGCGGCGGCGAGGGCGAGTGCGTGGCGCGCGCGAGCGGCGGAGAATCAGGAAGTCACCGCGGCGAAGCGCACAGACATGTTTGATCGCCGTGACATGACGCGCGCGAGGGAGGAAGAGGAGGCGGCGGAGGCAGGGCCGCGGGCCCCGGCCTAAGCCCTAGTGTACACCCCGCTCCCTCGCCGCCCCAGGCGCCGCCAGCCCGAGCCCCGGGCCATTCTGAGTCGCCCAGGTAAGGAGCTTGCTCCTCCGGCTATCGCCACTGCCGGCCGAGCTTTCTAGGTCTTTCTTTGCTGGGGGCCCCCTCTGGTCTCTGGCTCGCCTTCCTTGCAAAGTCAGGCAGGCAATCGATCGCAGGGAAAACTTTCCAGCAGGAGGCACCGCGCGGGGGAGAAGGAGGCCTCGCGGGTGGCAGGCGTTGTCAGTCCTTTCTGCTCCAGGTCCGGAGCCCTGCGGCTGTTGCATGTTCAAACTTCCGGCCTAAACGTGCCTCCAACTCTCCAAGGATTTACTCCATTAAGAAAAGAAACATCCCAAGCGGTCCACTCTCTCGCGCGGGGCACTGGGGCGTTTAAAGCGAAGGAGGAAGATGTAGGAGGGAAGAGAGCAGGGGTGTAGTGCAGAATCATTCCTCATTCAGTGTCTGCACCGGGTGTTATGTAATTTTAGTAGCACATGGGTGCGAAGCCCACACTGGGCTTCTCCCTCCTTTGTTTATATAACTTTTGGGGAGTTTTGCCAGGCTGTGTCCTTTTTTCCCCTCCTCCCCAGTGCGGTAGAGGGAGGTTGATGCTCTGGAAGAAGCAGAATGACCTAAGTTAGCAATGTTTTGTAGAGGTGTCATCCTTGCGTCCTTTCCAGTCATCGCCTTGGCAGGTATTCCTTTGTATGCATAACAATGGAGCAGAAGGAAGACGTTAAGGACACACGTTTGTTTATTGGACTGTGCGGTAATGTTTAAGGTTTCAGTTAATTTTCAAACTTCTTTTCGCATGGTTTGTATGCCTTGTTTGTGGGAACACCTAAGTTGGTTTGAGAGTTGCTTGGGGTTGGGTAGCACAGAATTCCTTCCTATCCAAACCACCCAGGACTCAGAAAGCTGTGAGAACTCTTCTTATTAATATAACAGCCACGTTTGACGTGATGTGTGCACATACTTACAAATGCGCATTCCAGTGTTTTCAGCAACATTTTCCTCCAGTTTGTGAGGCCTTACCTGAAGTTGCTACCCACTAGGCAGGCCTCCAGGCTACTTCTAAGTAGAAGCTCCTGAAGGGTTAGGAGGTGTGGCTGAGTTGATTCTTAGGTGGCATTGTTATGCAAATAGAGACACACTTTGTCTTTTCAGAATCTAATTGCCCTTTTATTCCTCTAGGCTCGCTGACTTGCTTTTAGAATTCTGCCTTTGATAGGGAAGCAGGGGGACCCAAAAGAGGGTGGGGGATTTGGGACCAAGGACAAGAGAAGATAATTTGGTTAAAGTACAACTATAAACATGTATGAAAATGGAATACTGAAACCCATTATTTTGTACAATTAATATACACTAAGATTTTTTTTAAGAAAAAAAATGTAAAAAAAATAAAGGGCTGCAAAACACTCCCTTTCACCTCAAATGTTTACTACTGAAAAAGATTTAGAGACAACCTTATGTTTATAAGGTAATTATTAAAGTAGGTTGAGGGGGCAAATATTCCACAGGGTGGAGAGCCTTTGAAAAGTGTGGCCATATGGTTCTGGAATGTTTTTAAATGAGTTAGGATTTGGGGGGTCAGAACCTTTGACAGGGAGGGAATGGTCCCCCTCATGCAGCCTGGGCAGGCCTTGTATCACTCCAGTCCAGCTTTGGTTCTGCCTGCACTGTGCTACCTCACAGAAAGCATTCACCACAGAGCATGTTCAAAGCACTCTTAGATCTTTCCTTTTGTTCTTTTGTAAAGTGGGTTTTCTTTCTCATCAAGTTTCTTGAAAAGTGCTCTAGCCAACACCTGAGGCTTAGACTTGACCGCAATAAAAATGTGCTACTTGTATGGCTAGTGTTTGAATTCCTTCTTGTAAGTATTACTGACACAGTATACCTGGAAAGTAACCCCTTTGCAGGTAATTATTTAAAGCTCTATTTCTTTGAAAATAAACCATTCTGCAGGCAGGGTGTGTTGGGGGGTGGGGTAAAAGCATAACTCTCTCTTCCAGAAGGAGGCTGTGATACTTTATAATACTGTAATATTTTTCATGTTTCATTTTAAAGGCTCATTGTGTTTTGGAGGAGGACCGTAAACAGAGAAGTTTCATAAATTATGAAAGTGCTGCTGTCCTCCAGCGTTTCCAGCTTTCTCTCACCCTTAGAAGTGTTCCCTTGTAAACAAGGCCTTTGTCAAACCTCCTGGGTCAGCAGCTTTTTGCTACTCTAGAGAAATAATAAATCACTATTTATGACATTTTGACATGCTGCCACGAGGACCTGACTTATCTCAGGCACCATGCTGAGGACCTTTCCCCCTTCCAAGCACTGTGAAGGAGTACCAGCCAGCCTGCCTGAGCCACCCCAAGTTTTGATTCATACTGTTTCTGCTTAAGATGCTGGGTGATGTTGGTAGTGTGTGCCTCTGTAGGAGTGGTCTCCGGAAAGTATGGGTCACAGTTCCCTCCTGTGATAATTTCTAATGAACAAATGAGAAAATGTTCCTCATGAAAAGCTATATTTGAAAATTACTTTTGATTTTTTTTTTCTGTCATCTTCGGGAAAAAATGCTTCTGTGTGTGGAACTTTTAATGTCTAGACAGTTAAAATTATGAGTCACATAGTGGTTGGGTATAGATAATACAGATGCTGGTAATTTATTTGGTATAGTGTTTAGGAAGTTTTAGGTGTTTGTTATTTTTCTATACAGAAGGTTGTGACTTTGTGTTTACCAGAGAACATATTTGCTTTATCATACATTTATTACAAAAGGGCATATGTATCACCAAGTTAAATGGGATCTTGCAACCAGGGTTTGAAAGACTATGTCTCTGTTACTATTTTCCCTTTATTATTTGTCCACATTAATTTGGCACCTTCTCTTGAAAGTGTTTGGGATATAGCAGCACTTTCAAGTACTAAAGTTTTTAAAATATAGTTTAAATACTTGAATAGTTATACTTCAGGAAAACATATAAGGGATCTGATGTAGTTGAGTAGCTGAACAGTGAGGCTTTTTTTAACATTGACTAGAAGCACCTCATTGCATAGGAATAAAGATTTTGATCTTTTTAAAAAATTTGTCAATCTTCCTGCTCCAATATCCCAACTGTTGGAATTACAACTGTGTACCACTGCACTCTATGCTAATGATGGAAACCAGGGCTTGGTGTATGTCAGGCAAGTACTCTATCAATTGAACAATTGAGCAGCATCCCTAGCCCATGATTTATCTTTGGACTTCTAGGAAACTTGGTATGAATTGTGGTATTTTACTGGTTCTATGAGGCCAGTGGGACATTCTGACAGGTATATTCAGGCTATAATTTGGGGCGATTTAAAGCATCAAGAATACTGCATTTTTATGGGGGTAAGCATCAGTCTTATATCTGTGTATGATCATTTGTGCAAACACTATTGTGTTAGAAACTTGTTGAAAAAGTTATTTAATCTAAATATGGTTTGGGGGCTTATAACTGATGAAGGGAATCCCAAAAGTTAAATCTGAAATAGAGCATAGTTTAAAGGCCATTAAGGTATAATTATAATCCTATCTTCTTTTTAAAAACTGGATTTGGCATTTGGGAGTTAATGTTATAAGGAGAGGGGGATAGGAAGGAGGGGGAGGGAGGGAAAGGAGGGGGAAAGGCTAGATGAGAAGAACTGTAGTATGCTGGCACCCAGATTACCTGATGGGGAGTCTCTGTGGATTTGCATTCTAGTTGTGCTTTTCTTCTTTGGGATGCTCGTACATTTCTTTGCCTGCTGGATGTGCTATATTGCAGTTTCCGCCATCCCACTGGGAGATGAGCCATCCCTATGGAAATTGAATGTCTGGGAGGAGAGCCTTCCTTGCCCCCAGGCTTTTTAACAACTGGATACATAATAGCTTGGCAAATATTTGCAGCTATTCTGTGGTTTGTTGTTCTGTTCTGAAATGCCATTAAGCAAAGTCCAAAATACTGTTAAAAAAAAAAAAAAAAATCAGTGGTCATTAGGAAGTGATATGTTTTCCAGAATGTACCTGAGCATCTAAACACAGAAGATGCAAGTGACTACTGGGCCCTGTGACAGAGGGAGATCAGGACCAGCTCTTTTGACTTCAAGGGACAGATAAAATCTTAGAGAGGGGTTAGGGTTTCGGAAAATAGAGAAGACATGGGGCTTGTGAATGCAGGTCATCTGGGATCAGAAGAAAGCCAGAGGTCACAGGGACTAAGTTTGAACAAGCTTTGGGAAGACTACTTTTGACCTGTTTGCCTGGACCAAAGATCTCCAGCTATAAAGTCGGAGACTGTAGAAAGCCATGATGTGTAGATGAGAGCATGACTCTTTTTAACCAATATGTGTTGGAGGCTTGTCTCTCAGAATTAACTATATTATTTGTTTTATGTGTGTATGTTTTGTCTTCATGTATGTCTATGTACTGTGTTCGTGCCTGGTGCTCACAGAGGCCAGAAGTTGCAAACAGTCATGAGCCACCTGTAGATATGGCTAAGAATTGATCCTCAGGAAGAGCAGCCAGTGTTCTTAACCACTGGGCCATCTCTCCAGCCTCTCTCAGGAAGGTTGAGCCAGGGGTATGGGTTTATGAACGCAGTTATATTTTAGACTCATCTGGTACCTTGTATATTCCAGTTCACGATGAGAAGTGAAGATCTTAAAAGGATCCTGACAGTGATGAGCATCTGTCTATAATAAGCTCACGAGGTGTCTGCACACTTTATGTTTTATATAGTTCCTCTTAAAACTAAGCTTGATGCCAGCTTTTCAATGTGCATCAGTGGTACGTAAGGAACCTGAAACCCAAACAGGTCCAGTGAACCTGTTGATGACAGACTCATAAATGGCTAACGTCAATTTTTACTGCAGTGGATCTGAAGTGTTCATTGTTGAACTCTCATTGTGTGTCATTCAGGGGATGTTGGGCATATTAATGATCAGCTGGGCTACGGGGTGTGCTTTAGTAGTAGAAGGATTGCCTAACCTGCACATGTTTGGCTCATTTCCTAGGTTTAATCTCCAGTGCCATCAGGCTATCCATCATATATATAACCCTGGTTCACAACACATGTAAGCCTCAAAGTGAGCCTGCCAGCCAGATTTTAAAGCATGTATTTCATCCTCTAAAAAAATATTCTTAGTGTATAGATAAAATTTTCTTAACAGAAAATGAAGTGGCAGCCGTTGATTGCTGTCAGTGTCCTGTAAGATTGCTTTGGGAAAGAGCTGTTAATGTCTGGGAGGGCAAATGTGTATACAACGTGCAGGGGTGGTTGGTTACATTTGAGGATGCCCACTTGCAAGCTAGCTTTTGGGGATGGTCTGATTTGCCGGTTTCTTTTATGGCCAACAGCCTAGCAGTGTGTGCTCACAAGGATTTTAAAAGTGAGTTAACCTTTGCTTGTTCTTATTCCATGAATCCTAGATTAGTGAGGTGTGTTGTTTCCTTTTACATCTTGGATTTTCTGATAAACACTCTTTCTAAGACATATTTTCCCCCAGTGTGGGAATGGTGGTCCTCACTAGTGTAGCTGTAGAGTGCATCACAAGTGGAGGATTACTGTAGGGTCCTGACTCAGGTATCTGTGGAGGTGATAAGGTTGGAGCCAGGATCTGGCCCAGGCAGTGCCTAGCCCAAGGTGTGGAGGGGAAATGGGGGAATGGAAGTGGGTGGGGGGTAGGGAGGAGGGGAGAGATAACTAATTAGTGAAGCACAGCTTGTTGTCATCTTTCATATGCAATAACTTCCCCTGACCATTGCCAGGTCTAACTCTGGCCATGGACAGTCCCAAGGCCGTTTATTTAAAGGCAGGGCCACAGCTCAGCCATGCCCTAAATTTGTTTTCCCTGATTGAAAGATGAAAGAAAGTTCACAGAAGTGAACAGAGAAGTTCTCATCCAAGCACTTCTTAAAACATACATGACTTTGAAATGAACAGCAAGCCAACGTGAATAACCATGAGAATGTGTTTTCAATGCTTTTCTAGGGTTTTTTGGGGGGTGACGGGGTGGGGACAACTTGCATTAGCTTTAGGCACAACATGATTTATGTCACCATCACAAATTATATTGGGAACTGTTTACATTTGCACTTCTCAGGCCAAGCAGCAGTGTGGGCCTTTGCCATGTTTAACTCTGAGGCAGACAGCCTTGGCTTCTGAACAAGAGGCTCCTGGTAGACTTATTTCCTGTAGTTCACTGTTCCACGAACTCCTCACATGCCAAAACTAATGCTGTGCTCTGTCCAGTGGCCTCCTCTTGTTCAGTTCCTCTAGAGAGAGGGATTTGTAGGAAAAAGCCAAGCAACCCTCTGACCAGAGACTTCTGCACCAGTGGACATTCACGGAAGGACTCTTATCTTGACTTATCTCTGGAGCCTTATCGCTCTCCAGTAACAGCCAGATGCTGGCAAAGGCTGAGTTATTCTTAGGCCTTGGACTGAGTTCTTATTTATGATGGTCCACCTTTAGCCTGGCCCTCAAAGCCTTCCTGTAAAGTGAGATGTGGGGAAGGTTGGCTCGAGTCTTGGACTGTCTTGGAGCTTCCTTGGAAGCTGTTATGAAGGGCAGTTTAGGAGGTATTGGCCAAGTTAGTGAGCACTCCCCAACTCTTCTTGTCTCTAGGACATTTTATTTTTTGTTTTTCTATCTCTAGTCTTTTATCCCTCTTTGAACACCATCCCTTCCTCCCTCCCTATTGCCTTGGAGACATTAACTGTATCCATACTAGTTTTGAAGGATTTCCATCTTTTTCTTCTGTTGCCATTTATGCATAAATTTCTGATTAGGTGTTTGTGTGTGTGAGTGTGTGTGTCCCCTCATCTCTCTTGTTCTTCTGTAACTCTCCACTGCTTGAGACACTCAATAGAATTGAGAATAAATACACACAAAAAAATAGATCTTTCAGAGTTGGATTAAGCATCATAATGCTTTCAGGTAGTAGTGTTTTCATCTCAGAATCTCTTTAGGGCTTGGCTTCTCTTTACTTCATCCCTTGATAAATAAATAAATATATTGTCCCAGGCACATCCTAGCTGTTGCAAAACACCTGTGCCATTGTTTCCAGCTTTGTCCTTTGCCTCCCATTTTCTGCCCCTGTCTGGCTCAGCAGTGGAACACATTACAGAGGTGCCAGGCTCAAGCTGAGGCATGCTATCTCTACATCAGTGCGGTCAAGATGGGGGATTGGCCAGCTGATCTTCACCGGTTGTGTTCTTAGGAGTCTTTGTCTCGTTCTTTTGTTTCTAGAGCAGTAAAGAGAAGATGGGGATAGATTATGCTTATGGTGGAGGGCACATGCACAGCTCTGGGACACCCTGGGATTTGGACCCAACTGGGGTAGTGAGCAAATGAAGAGATAGAGCACCCAGGACAGTTGGCATGTTTATTATACAGAGTTGAACATGCCTATTGAATACAGTGGACAATGAGATGGGGTTATTACATAAAGATAAACATGGAAGCAGGGTTTATGGTATTCAGCTGGACCAAGGAGATGGGCTGAGTTAAGTTCAGGATAAGCAGTTTCTGAAGGGAGGCAGTCTTGAGGCTAGAAGCATTTGGGATCAGGGAGACAAAGCTATGGTGAACATTTTTTAAGCTGTCAATATTTGCACCAGCCCCACCCCCACCCCCAACCCCACCAGAAAGGCTTTGGCATCCCTCTGAGCCCCAGACTATGGGGTACTTGACATGGCCATTCCTGAGTGAAGGACATACATTCACTCAGAACTCCACCCACTTGTGACTTTCTCCACTCTCTAAACTCCTCAGAAAAGTAGAGGGCTCTGCTGGCCTTGATTGGGTGGTGACAGACGTGCCTGGTGACAGATACCCTGCTTGGTTGGTGCACCGAGAGACAAAGAATAAAATGTTCTATGAGAACTTTTGCTCTGTGACCCATGTGACTTTGGACAAGGGAGGCTCTTCTTTCCTGCTTTCCTGACTTCACCTTTTCAGTGGGAGCTTGACACACTCTCCTTAATTCAAGGGATTAGAATGGTTAGGAAGCACATTAGGTGTGTTTAAATCCTACTACCCACATGTAGGTCCTTGGAATTTCCTGGATCGAAGCTAGACTGGAGTCTTAAATTGTGTCTGGGTTGTCATAGTTGCAGTAGTGACCCTTAAAATTCCATGAAGTTGAACTTCTTTTACTATGCAGATGGAGGTGCCCAGCCTTTCAGCTGGAGAGGGGAACTGGAGCTGAGGCCTGTGGGATTTGGTGCTGTGGGACTTGCAGCCATGGCCTTTTACTTTCCAAAGCACACACTCCTCAGTTGTAAAGGCAAGAATATCTGGGTGAAGAAGACAGGGTGTACTGCTGAAGAATTCTTGCCAAGAACACAGTGGCCTGGCCTCAGGGACTCCTAGTCTGAGGTAGAGGGTAACATGGTCAGGAGGGAAGGGGGTTGGTTGTACTGCCTAAGGATAGGCATGGGAGGTAGCTGTGCCCTCCTGAAGGCGTATCTCCTTCACTGCATTGGCCACATTGTTGTGGAATAGGCAGGTCTCTTCTAAGACAATGCAAAACTCTGTTCCCAACAGCAAATGAAAACACATGGTCAGTTTTATTACTTGGTCAGACTGTCACCCAGGCTGTCACCCTGTTCCTCTGTCACTGTGCTCCTGTGACCGCCTCCTTATCTCCACCACCTACTGGATGAAGGGGGACAAGGGTCTGAATGGGCACAAGGAAAAAGCTGAGTTGGCCAGCCTACACTTGAAGCCCTCATTGCTGGTCACAGGCTCTTTGCCTTGAGACTTGTACCTCTGTAATTTGTAGCCCTTCGTAAGTGTCTTTGTAATAGTATAAGATGGTGCCATTGTGCATTTGAACTACAGAATAAAGTTGCCTAGCAGAATTGTAGAAGAAGAATAAGCCTGGAACTACTGACCTTAGCTTTGTGAGGTCTGCTTCCTGTCTGTACTTGAGTGATGGCAGTCCTGCTTTTGGCATAGAAGCCCATTCAGGAGATCTGTCCGGCACAGAATCAGATGGGGACTTTGATTTCCTCTGAGTGATGGTAGACACCAAGTCATAGACAGATGGTGGGGTCATTTGAGATAGTTCCATCCTAAACCTAGAGAGAGCCAAGGGACCCCAGGGGGAAAGTACCCCCCCAGCACTCCAGGATAGTAAACTTGAGACAGAACTCAGATCTCTGGCTTTCTAGTTGAGGTAGAGGTCAGCCATCATCACCTTGCAGTTCTGAGAGTCTCGAATTTTACCGGTCCCTAGTCATGTGACCCAGCGTTAAACTATGCTGCTTCTCGTATTTCTATACACTCATTACATCCATGAGACTTTGGAATCTCTTAGTATGTAGTTTCCATGTAACATGTTCCTATATTAATATTTCATGTATGTGTGCCAAAGCTTCCCATTTCTCTCCAAATATATTTTTCCTCATAAGAAGTTTTAGTTTCTGTTTTAAAAAAGGGGAATATTTCTTTGGGTTGTATGCATTTTCTAAAACATCTCAGAGATTCCAGATAGAACTAATAATATTTGCAGAATGCAGTCGTAGTTTTATACATTAAAAATGTAAAGCTTAAGAAGTAAGAGTATCAGGCTAACTTGAATGTCTGTGTTTTCATTGTTCAAACTTGTGCTATAGTACCAAAATACCTATTGAAGCCGATTTCACAACAAACCATAACAGGAACTAAGTAATTTCCTTTAATTCACTAAAAAATGAAGGGGTGTATCAGTTTGTTGATATACGTGGCAGAACATTATAACTTGTGGTGCCCATGGATTGACGTCAGCTTCCTAAGTTTAAGATGCTGACTGATGCTGTTTGTGTTTATGTTAGAGGCCGGTGGAGGGCAAACACAACTGTTATTTCCACCTGCTCTGTTAATCACAAAAAATAAATAACATTGGATTTTTTAGGCTATTTAAGGTTATAATGCACCCCAAGCCCTTCTCTGTTTGGGGAAGCACATGTATTGAGTCCCCAATTTAACCTCAATTTCACCAGAGTAGCCTATGTTTCTGCCTACCCTTTAATTTTTTTCTTTATTTCCACACTCAAAAACTGATTACTCTTTAGTTTTTATTTACAAAGTTAATGGAATTGACTGGCCATTGAAATTGGCCTGCTCTTTATTCACCCAGTCTTTCTTTGTGTTTGTTTTGTGACACGGTCTCGCTCCATAGCCCAGGCTAGCCTAGATTTCTCAGTGTCCCCTCCAAAGTATCCCAAGTGCTGGCTGGTATGGTCCTGCAGGTGTGAACTGCCATGCCTGACTATTATCAGGTGTTTCCCTGGGTCTGTAGAGCATGTAGAACATGCAGATCGAAGGTGCCAGGGACACAAGATTGAAGATCAGGGCTCTGCCTTCATGGGCCTTGCTGTCTAGAGATTCAGTTAGTTAAACAGGAGTAGAAATGATGTGTCTTTTTATACTTTTCCTTCACCTCCTACTTTACTGTGAAGGAACCCTGTTCTGAATGACTAGGCTGCAGGTCTAATTAATCCCTGCCACTGCTTGGTAGGTAAGGGAGTCACTTCAGATGTGCCCTTCTGTGTTTTGTGAAGTGACACCAAACATGTTTTTCCCGTGTACATGTGGGATACCTGCAGGATAACTCCTGCACATGAAATGCGTATCATCATGGTGGCGTTCAGCTCTGTTGCTAGGATCCTTGATCTCTATGGGAATTTGGAAAGCATCTTATTTCCTCATTTTGACTCATTAGCTGTCCAAAGTGCAGTGCCTCAGTCAGTCATTTCCTAGTGGGGGAATGCCAGGAAGGCTTGGAGGCTGGGTGACAGAGTAGTGCTCACCCAGGTAAAGCCTGGAGAAACAGAATGTCCATTCCTAAACACAGACAGTTACCCCCTGACATCTTTGACCAGAGGCCTAGCACAAACCATGAGCTGTAACAATCCAAGCAGTTTGGATCTGTTGCTGGTCTGGAAGGAGGCTAAGTTGTCCCCCCCCCCTTTTTTTTTAACTTTGGTCCTGATAAGGTATTCATGTACTGTCTCCCCTGCCTCTAAGAAGTATGAAGAACTTTCCTAGAAATTGTGTCTGAGTGTATTTGAACCCGTGTTTGCGATCCCTGTAGCTTCTTTCTTTTCTTTTTTTCTTTCTTTTTTTTGCTGTTTTCAAGACAAGCTTTCTCTTTCTAGCCTTGGATGTTTTGAAACTCACTCTATAGACCAGGTTAGTCTCGAACTCCCAGAAACCAGCCTGCCTCTACCTCCCACATGCTGGGATTAAAGGCATGTGCCACTACTGCCCAGATATCTTTCTTCTTTTTCTGTAATTGGGACTTCTCTTTTTATTATCAATTTATGGATTTGTATCCTCCCCCCTCATTCCCCTTTAGCCATCTAGAATTTTTTTGTGAAGTTTTTTTTTACCTGTTGTCTTATAAAAGTGAGTCTTGGCTGGGTACTTATTTGTAAAGAATGTTCTATTCCAGTGGTTTAGGAAGTTGTGTGTGTGTGTGGGTCAGTTAGTGACTTCTAGGGTATCTATGCTAGTCTATAATGGAGAGTGTCTGTTGTGTTTAGCCATAAATTTTAAACTTGTTTAGATTCTGCTTATGTGTTAAATTTCAGTTGCTCTAGGGAGTCTGTATCTTGGATGATTTATGTTTTGGGGGAATCACTTAGAGTATGTGTTTTTTAAAACAAGTGGTCTTCATAAAGATTGGGGCCCAAGGATATATATCATATTCATTCAAACATCTGGAGGAGACAGGGTAGTTCTGTTTGATGTTAGTTATAGAGATGACACCATCAGATTCTAACAATTGTTCTGTTTGATCTTAACACCATGTTAAAAACGTTCCTTTCTTTTCTTTCCCCCCCTCCAGCTGAGTGTCACTCTGCTGACTGGCAGAGCCAGGAGAAGTAGATGTCCACACCCACAGACCCAGCAGCAATGCCCCACCCTGGGCCCTCCCCAGGGCCTGGACCCTCTCCTGGACCAATTCTGGGGCCTAGTCCAGGACCAGGACCATCCCCGGGTTCCGTGCACAGCATGATGGGGCCCAGTCCTGGACCCCCCAGTGTCTCACATCCTATGTCAACAATGGCTTCTGCAGACTTCTCACAAGAAGGCATGCACCAGATACACAAGGTAAGATTCTCTGCCCTTTCTCTCACTTCTTCCCAGGCGTGGCTAGGTAGCGTTCCCGATAACTCTTCCCACTTTCTCTCTCCTGTTGTTAACATGAGAATCTAGCTAGAAGTCTGGGTTAATTTGCACGTTATTAGATGCATTCCTGGAATCCCAGTACTTGGGAGATTGAAGCAAGAGGATCATGCATTTGAGGCCAACCTTGGACTATGTAAGAAGATTCTGTCTTAAGCAAAAACAGTTGTCTTAAACTAATGTGAAACACACTGCCATAGCTGTATTTTTACTGTTATGGATGGCCCAGTAATAAAGATGTTGTGGGTTTTTTTTTAAATACAATGGTTTACCATTTGATGTGAGCAGGTTTGGGGATTAGTGAGTTATAAGTATTTTGTCTTGGTGAATAAGTACATTAGCAAGTAAGATTCCCTTCCTCCATCTCTCATATAACTTAACCATCCATAAATCAATATATTAAAATTATTCTTCCTTAAAAATGTTGAAATTTGAGCTGGAGAGATGGCTCAGAGGTTAAGAGCACTGACTATTCTTCCAAGAGGTCCTGAGTTCAATTCCTAGCAACCACATGGTGGCTCACAACCATCTATAATGACATATGGTATCCTCTTCTGTATACATAATACTTAAATACATATATAAATAAGTAAATCTTTTAAAAAATGTTGAAATTCATTTGATAAAACTAGATCTTTAAGAGAAAAAGATCAAAGTCTTTTTTTTACAGGTATTTCAGGGCCTGGAGAGATGGATCGGTAGTTAGGACTCTTTGGTGCTCTTGCAGCACTGAAGTTGGGCACCTTCTATTCACCTATAACTGCAGCCCCAGTGATCTGACATCCTTTTCTGGACTCCTCAGGCACCCCACGATTGGCATGCATGCAGTGTGCACTAATAAGTAAATACAATTTTTACAACATGTATTTTCAAAGGACTTTATTAAAATTAAGTAGTTTCTAGGGAATTCTTCTTTAATTTTTTTATTGAGATTGATAGATAGCTCAGGCTAGTCCCAGAGTCTCAGCAGACCTGTGAAGTCTCTGCTGCAGTAAGTGAACCGCAGTAGGGAATCTTGGGAATTCTTTCTCCTTACTCCAGTTCAGAAGATCTTCTTGGTCATTTCTAGAATAGTCTCTAGCAATCCTCTCTTTTTGAGAAAATTGCTGTGAGGATGATCATATTGGCACCCATTGACATTGAGCCCTCCTAAAGACAGCCTTTGGAGAGAGAAAGTTCCTCTTTGATTATTTGCTTTGAAGATTATCAAATCAAACAACAACAACAAAAATCAAACAAAACCCAAAAGGGCATCGTGTGAAGGTCTTGCCTCATGAGACAAATACAGGCTTTACACCCCTGTGGATGATAATCACATGTGGGCTGCCCTTTGTACATGCAGCACATACATCCAGGTCCTTTGGAGAAACAGAGCTAATGGAATATGAGAGATTTAGCCTGAGGACTTAGCCTCTGGAGAACTCCTAGAGGAGCCAGTGGGAATCAGCAAAGTCAATTCTGTAGTGTAAGATCAGGAGACCAACTCCCAGCGTAGGTCAGGATTAGACAGACTTGCTCTGATCATGAACCTGGGATGATGCCTGCTGCATAGGCCAGGGCACTCTGCGTTTTTCAGTTTACATTCAAATGCTGACCTCATCTGGAAACTCTTTGAAGACACAGCCAGGTATAATGCTTGCTTACCTGGAGACTAGTCAGGGTGGTACACAAAGTTAAGCCACTGCAATAGACAAGAGCTAGAAGACACTTGTAATAAAAGCATCTTTAGGGAAAGATGTGGCTCTTCTTCACTTTTTAGGATGTCAGGTCATTTTCAAGGTAGGCCATTAGAACACCAAAGGGAAGGTTTTCTAAAAAACAGTTATTTGTTGATTTCCAAATCAGAGAAGTAGTATGTACTTATTGTGAAAAGTGGAATAATCCCAAGATAAATGAGCTAATTACCCACGGAAACAGGTGTACATGCATTCCACACCTTACTTTTCCATATTTGGTAAAAGTACAGGTATGCATAGACAGGTGATTTTTTTTTTTTAAATCACAGAACCATACTGTCTCTATTTATTACTTAAAACATCCTCTTTTTTATTTAAAAATGTATTTCTGTAGTATCCCAAAATTTGGTACCCTTTTTTTTCTTGTTTGTTTCTGATAGAGTCTCAAGTAACTCATGGTAGCCTTGACGTCACTGTGTAACCCAGAATAACCTTGAACTCTTACTGTTCTTCCAACTCTGGCATTTTGGGATTACAAGTCTGTGTCACCATGCCTGGTTGCGCTCCTTACAATAAATAAATAAAAATTCATGTTTGTCTTGTTAAATATCTACTGATCTGTAGCCTCTTATTTTCCATTGCATAGGAGGGCTAACATCTTGATGTACCGAAGTCATTGAATCATCTTGTACTATGTTAACTCTGAGATATATTCCAGATCTTGTCTGCCCTTGTAGACTCTACTTGTCTGTTACAGAACCTTGGGATGGCCTGAGGATAAAGGCCTCACCTTCCAAATGAAGGGAAAAAAAATGTGACAGGCATGTTTAATTAACTTTTGTGGTTGAAGCATTTAAACATTAAATATGTGGGTGAGGGTTGGTTTTTCAGTAGATTGTCATCTCTTCTGGTCCATGGCTTTTGTCTCACGATCCTTCCTCTCATGTATTCTACACTCCTGAGTACTCCCTTGTGTTTTGTGCTCCTCTTGCGCATGAGCTTTGCAGTTTTTTCTTTTAAGCCTTGCAGATTTTGCCATCCCATCCTCCCTTTCTTTCAGCAAGCACCTCAATGGGTTCTCTGCATGAGGACCCGGGTGAACCTACGGAGCACACACCTGCTGGCCAGATGCCTTGACTTTCTTCATTCTTTCTCAGGAGGCTGGCTTCCTTGTCCTCCTCCTCCGTCTCCTTCTGAGCCTCAGCTTTTCGCTTTTCAACATCACTGAAAAATAAGTAAACAAGTGGCCTAAATACATCTGCTTCATGGCTTTGATTTCCTCTATTATTACTACTTACCAGACTCAGTGACACTCTTTATACCAGATTCTTCCCATTTTTCTTCTGAACATCCTCTTTATGGTAAAATTTCCCTCTTTTCAAGTGCATGCTTTTGACTCTGCAGAAATTAACTTTCTTTTCTCCAAAACTGCAAACACTCATACTTTCTTACTTGAAGTCATTTGGTTTTTATAAACTCTTGGAAATGTTCCTTTCAGGCTGTTTTGAAAACTGCTATTACAGTTTGGGGAAGAATAGACTTTTCCTTTTCCAAACACATGCTCCATTGCCTGACTCTGGATTGGATTAGCATCAGTTCAATAGCTATTTATTGGATGTCTATCATGCTCTGGGCCTCAGGTTCAATGTCCAGCGCTGTGCTTGTCATTTATTTTCCAGAAAGAGCCTATAGCCTCTTTTGTTTCCCTCTGTCTACTGCAGTCTCTCTCTCTCTCTCTCTCTCTCTCTCTCTCTCTCTTTCTCTCTTCCTCCCTCCCTCCCTCCCTTTCAGTACTTACCCACATTTGCTTCCCTGTGCTGTATGTTCTCCTCCTTCCCAACTGCCATGGAACCTTCTGGTTCAACTTTTTAACTTTCCTTAGTTCATTCATCCAGTGAGGAAAAATTACCAGGGAATTAGATCACTTTAGACACTTCATGTAACCTTCATTTGGACTCGAGGATAAGTTCAATATGTAACAGGTTTCGAGGCTGTTTACAGAGGTATGAGAGAGTAATATTTGTCTACCCTGTGAACAGTATTTTTATTAATTGTCAAGTTAAAAACAGATTGTAACATTGGCCAAAGAATGAATTTCAGCAGTCTTACTATTAATTTTTTTTAGCTAGAGATGGTTTTGCTGATCCTGTTGGTATAATTTTCCCTACTATTGTTTTTACTTATGAAGTATATAAATAGGACTATAGACTAGATAGGAAATGGTTGTGTCATATCTTTAAAGACTGGAGATATATTTTGATAGTCTTACTAGAAATACTCTACCTTAAAGAGGTGTCTAATGGATACCCTTTACATGTTTCAGCCCATGGATGGGATACATGACAAGGGACTTGTAGACGATGTCCACTGTGGATCCATGAAAGGCACCAGCATGCGCCCACCACACCCGGGAATGGGCCCTCCACAGAGCCCAATGGATCAGCACAGCCAAGGTTTGTGTCCTTTGCACATTGGATTTTGTCTTCAGACCATACTATTTCAATCTTTCCTGATGGTAATTTAATTATAGCTTTAACCTATATGTCTTAAGATGGTTAAATACAGTTAGCTTTCTTTCTCTGGAGAAATTTGCCACCCTCTTTGCCCAATAAAAAAATTATTATTCATCTGAGTAATTTTATTTCATAGTTCTAGTAATTTTATCAACCCTAAGCATTTAAGTATACTGTACAGAGCTACATGTCATTTTTTGAGAATCGCTATTGTGATCTTGTAAGGTAAATGATGTCACTCACAACTCGTAATTGGGGGAGGTAAAGTTTAGGGAATTTTCTTATTTTTCTGATTATACATAGGTAATAACTGATAAGGGCAAAAATAATCTAGATCTTCCTGCCATTACAGCATAGATGTAAAAGTAAGTGTAACATGAATTCTAGTTGATGTTAAATGAAAACTCAGAGCCAGATATTGGGTAACTGGTAGAATATCAGAGAGAGGAAACAGACCACAGTCAATTCTCACTCAGTGGACTTCTCAGGGTAAAAACTATCTTCAAGAGTCCTCAGCCTGGCTCATGGCTTCTACAGAATCCCACAATGTCTGTTTATGCCTCCCTTAAATATCTTCTTTGCCCAGATGTTTTACTTCCAGTACAACCCTGAATTTTAATCCTAGAGGTTGGATTCAAGGCGTGAGCTACTACTGTTTGGTTGTTAGGCCTTGAAAGATCTCTGTCTCTGGAGTTAGGGGATTAAAGGTGTGTGTCATCACTGGACATTCCTGTGTTGGTATTAAAGGCATGAGGTATCAATGCTTGACAGTTGGTGATTCTGTCCTCTGATATTCCAGGCTGATTTTATTAAATATAAACTATATCACCACAAGTAAGACAAACCAAACCCCTTTGTCTTTTTAATTGATACTTATACACTGGGTTAAAGGTGATGTTTTCTGGCAGCAGAAGCACCTGCCACTCCTGGTCAGTCATTTTATAGGTCATTGAATTCTTAGACTTACTGTAGCAAATGGCTGGTGAACCTCATGGCTCAAAGCAAATCTATTTTCTTATAGATCTAGGGGCTAAAAGTTCATGACCAAGATGTCAGGAAAGATCATCTCTGAAGCTTTCAGAGAAGGCTCCTCCCCTGCTCCTGCTGATTGCCAGTAAACCTTGGCATTCACAGACTGGGTCACAAGACGCTCCTGTCTCCACCTTTGCCTCCATGGGCATTTCCACCATCTGTCTTTGTGTCCAGCTCTTCCTCTTTGATATTTGACTCAAGAGGGACTCTATTCTAGTGTATCTGCATCAGAATTTGATGACATCTGTGTTGGCCCTATTTCCAGATGAGGTAGCATTTACAGGTACAGAGGGTAGATGTCTATGTGTATTTCTTTGTGGGGAGCAACACACACAATTCAACCGTTAGCCATAGCCAGAATCACTATGTGATTTTCTTTTCTCCTTCACGTCTTTCATGTCTTGTCTCCTCCCTTCTCTGTCAAAGCAATGTTAAGATGCTACAGAGACATTAAAATATGCCATAGCCTGTTTTCAGAATCATCCTTTGGTCATTTTTACACATGAAGGCTATACATTAATTAATGCTAATTGCCACTGGTCTGTGACTATTCTTCTGGGACACCTGTGGTTTATAATATGTCATACATACCTCCCTGTAATTGTTCAACGTTTCCTCCATTTACAACTGGATCTATTATGGAAGATCTATTATGGAAGTGACTTGACTGTGAAGATTTAGAGAACCATGTTCACTGTTATTTTCTTTGTGAAATACAAATAATTTGTCATGGAGGCCGACATCTGGGTGTCCCTCAGTTATTGTCTGCAATCTCGAACATCCCAGTGTCTCATGTGAATTTTTTTGGCAGGCAAGATGACTCATGAAATCTTGACCTTGTGGAAAAATAATTTGAATAACTGAGGTCCTTTGAAGGGCAGGAAAAAGAAGTTTGACTCAGGAGTGCTGAGGATGAATTGTGGCTATACCTCTAGGTTCATCCTTTAAATTCCAGGGGGGCCGTGTGTGTGTGTGTGTGTGTGTGTGTGTGTGTGTGTGTGTGTGTGCATAGCAATAATGAGACCTTAGTTTTAGTACCTGGAAGGTATGGATGAGTTCCGTGTAGTTAACTTCTAAAGCTCATCCTTGAACTTTTTCTTCTCCTGGCATTGTCCTACATCTAGAAGTGATGCTGTGTGAAAGGTCCTTAAAAAAGGAATAAGAACACCTGAGTGTTAGCATTGAAAACATTTCCCCATTTATTCTTCCTGAAAATGCTCTGATAATGCAGCTCCCCTCCTCATCTTAAGAGGATCTTACTTACCTCTGAATTTCCAGTGTTTGGCAGGAGATCCTACCCACACTCAGTAAAGTGTTCCATTAGATACAAAACCAAATCATACACTCAACAACTAACACTTTTAAATAGATCTCGGTTTTTATATAAATTACAGCAGTTATTGATAGGACCTTCAGTCAGGGGAGTCAGAACTAGCATGTAATATTAGTAAAGTGCACTTTAGACTGGGAAGTAAATTATTTAAAAGTTTATGTGTGAGTGTGTGTGTTTAAATAAAGCAGTGTTGGTATAATGCATTTCTGTTCCAAGTAATGAGCTAAAATGAATTTCAACTTAATAAAAGTGTGCATCTTAAAATTCCATCATGGAAACTTCTTTCTGAACACATAGGTATAGGGAGGTCCAACACCAACATGAGAAGGCTGACAGTTTGAACCAGTTCAGTACATACTAAGTGATTTTAGGGTCTTGATTGGAAGGCAAAATCATTTCTCTCAGTAAATACTTAATTGTGTACTTTATGGTCCCAATGATAACACTGTTTATTTTTAGCACAGTGCATTAAGAAGGCTGTAGCCAGAAGTTTTCTGTCCAGTCCTGGCCACGGTCTGGATGAATCTCTACCACCTGTTGTTCCAAAGCCACTTAAAAAATAATTATTTAGGGTTTATATTAATTACAAACTCTTTGGCTAGAGACTCTGGCTCATTACCAACTTGCTCTTATAACTTAACTCAACCATTTCTATTAATCTATGTATTGCATCTTGCTTTCTGAGTGGCCACTTACAGCATCTCACTGACTTCACCATGCTTCACCTTTATCTCTGCTTGGGTTTCCTGCCTGCCTCTAAGCTGTCCTGCAATAGGCCAAAATAGCTTCTTTATTAACCAATGCTAATTAAACATATTCACAGCGTACACATCGACATTCCACATCAGAAGACCTTTATAGGCATGTGTGTATGCACGCACACATATAACATATACATATACATAGTACATGTAAAATTTGTATTTAAAAAGTTTGAGATTATTAATAGAAGAGAGAGAGAGCTAATTGCTTCTCTCTAAGGCAAGGTGAAACTGGAGACAGGAACTCTTGAACACTAGTGAAAGGAAACTGCCATTTTGTGACACCTTTGAATGAGTAAATCTAATAGAACATCTGAAAGAGTGACATCTGCATCCACAGTGTCGTCTTCTCGCTAATGTATGTTCACTCGGAGGCAATTTCTTCCCTCTGTTTTCTCAACTAAGGATAATTACTAAAATATGTTATGTGAATGCATTGTTTAGAATCTGTTTTCCTCTCAAGTTTTATGGGATGCTACTCATGCAGAAAAAAAAAAGTCCCTCTGTAGCTGAGCCACTGTCACATTTTTAATGTCAAAGTGACAGAATGATTCTGTTAACATCTTCTGTAAATCCTGGGAAATAATTTCTTTCCGCCCCCAGTTTCTCTTTATCAAATTCGAAGTAATATTTCTTACTGTATTGGTTGACCCTGGAATATGAATTTTATTCTTGTTATTTTCCTTCTTGTCAAACTTATCAGTACTTTGATGTGTTGATTTCTCGGTGGCCAAGTATGTTCATCGACTTTGCATTATTGTTACAAAGTATTCTGGACAATCCACTTAGGAGAGAAAGTTTATTTTGGATCAGTTACAAATGTTTCAGTCTACCTTGGCACTGTGAATTCAGGCCTCAGGTGGCAGAGTACATTATAAAAGATCAGGGATAGAGGAGTGCTTACTGTATAGCACCCCAGAAAGCAGAGACACAGAGAGACTGGAAAGAATCGGGGTCCTAATAGCTCTGTCAGTACCCCATTAGTTAGCTTTCTTTCAGTAGACACCACCTCTCGAGAGCTGTACTTCTTCCCAGTTGTAGCAAGCGGAGGCCCAAACCTACGTCCTACATACAGACCTTTGGAGTACATTCTAGATGCAAACTGTCGGTTGCCAAGTCTTTTATTTTCTGAGTTTGGAGTTCATCCATCCAGTGCAATTGTCTTCTTTTGTAATTCTGTCTTACTCTTGGCCTAACCTCACAGCAAAGCCTTAGTCATGACTTAAACAAGTGGTTTGTTCAACTGAATTATGCAGTTGAGTTTATATGGGTTTGTATGATTTTTTTAGTCCGCTGGACCAGGCATTCCATGACTTGTGGATGAGCTTATACTTGACCACTTAGGACACGAGAGAGACTGAGTGGGATGCAGCAGGCTCATCTTAACCCCTAGTGTTATCCTACTATAAGCATGGAAGTTTCTATAGGAAAAAGAAATTTTTCTTCTTGTAGCCTACACAGAATTATGAAGAAAGGTGTGTAGTGAACAAACAGCCTTTTGAACCAGCTTTCCTTTATGAGGTGAGTGTCAGCTTCATTAACAAGGAAAGATAGTAAATAGTAGAACTTAAGACTCTTATTGATGCCCTATTCATTGTTATAAAAAGTGACATTTTTTGGAATATTTCTGCTAGTCTAACAGGCTGGCTTCAGGGAGGTTTCTGTGGCTCAGATAGATACATAGACACTTAATTAGAACCCAGTCCTGGGGTTGGATACTCCCTCATGAAGTAGGGATTTGGGTATTGAGACATAGGAATCTTACTTCATGGTAGGCATTCCCCAAATGGTATTCCTCTTCTTAGCCATCAATATAAGAACATCAATTCAATTCTTATCATTATGCTAATTTTGTCCCCTCTTGAAATGGCAAAACTACACATAAAAGCAAGGGTATCATTTCTTTTCTCTGGGAATCAGAATGGCAATGGTGTGTGAGGGTCACCCACCTGTGGACCTTTCAGCTGTGCAGCTCTTTTATTCAGACAGGACATAGGTTCAAACACACAGCCCTTATCTTCAGGCCTGTGGTGACATTTATTATAACTGTTAAATGCACACATTCTTCTTAGGTTTATATCTTTTCATCTATGTTTGTCCTGTTCTTCCTGAGGATTCCTTTTACTTTGTTAAAATTGGTACTTTGTTTGAACTTCAGGCAGATATTTGATTACAATCGCTACTTGGTTCCTCTCTCCATCTTGAATCTCCCTCCCTCAACACTCAAGTCGTATATTTGGACATTGTTTAGCTCAGCTGCCCACCACCTTCTGAGATAACTCCCTGGAAATTTCTGTGTGTTTTAATTTTTCTTACTTCAGAAAAATATTTTTAATTTCTTTGATTTGGTCTTTCAAACCCAAATTGGTGGCTTCCATTTGTATGTGGTATCCTAAGTGTTACGCCTTGAGGTTTTTGAATCTTTAATTACTTGACTTATTTTGACATAACAAAATGTATATTAGATTATTTGAGTGTATGCATTAGAGCCAGGCAGGCTTGGTTTCAAACATGAGCTGTGAAGATTTGTGTGACACTGAGTAACTAGCCTTCTGAGCCTTTGCAACCTTACCCCAGAATATGAGGTAACAGGATTTGCCTTCAAAAGGCTGTGCTGAAGATTGATATAGCACTATGTGCTCTCCCCTATGTGCTTAGCACCGTCTGCCATTTCTCCCTGATGTTCATTGGCTGACATCATCATCTTGATTCACCTCTGCCTGGTGCAACCTGCCTTACCTACAGTGGAATAGTCCTCCGAACACAGATGACCCCCAAAGCATTAGTGATGACTAGTGATTTAACCAGTGACTGATACTGTAGGAGTTTAAATAACCTGGCTTCTTCACTCCTTTCCTGGAATAATTGTAGGTAGTTTATTTATCTTGTATCCCAAAGCTTCTGCAGTGGATTAATCTTCAAGGCGCGCTGCAACAGCTGGCTTGGTAATGCATTTTTTATTGGCCACCTTCCCTTTCATATATCACCTCTCCATACTCCTCCTGGTGTACCTGCATCTCCCATATAAATTACCTCTGTTCAGGCTTTGTCTCTGCATGTTTCTGAACAAACTCTGTTGAGATGCTGTATACAGTCATGGCACAGTAACTGTCGTTCTAGGTCCTCGGTAATTGCCTGTTGGTCACAGCTTGCATGATAATCAACCAAATAATATTTGATTTCTTCATCAGACACTGTTTATTCTGCACTGGGCCACTTAAGGCCTCTCCATGTTTTCTTGAGTTGCTCGGCACTACTTCTGGTGTAGAATACTGCCCTTCACCGGTGTTCCTGCAGGTGTACAACCACCACTAACAGTTTGCCTTGTAGGGTACAAGTGGCTATTGATCATCTGAAATGTAGCTGGAGAAATCAAGATGTTCTGTGGGCATGAAATGCTGATTGTCGAAGACCTTTTATGTGAAAAGAATACAAAATTGCTCTTTTTTAAGTGCTAATCTTATGGGTGTTAAATAAATGTTATAAATTACTTTTTCCTGTTTCTTTGACTTTTTAATATACTTATTAGATAATTTTAAGTTACAGGTAAGCTATATTATAGATTAAACTTCTAAGGTATATGTAATTGTTATCTGTCTATAACATAAATTTCTATCATGTAGTATTAAACTACTAAGTTATTAGGGTATTCAAGACCACTCCCCTCTCTCAGGGTCATCTACTGCAGCCTGTGATCTTGTGTTTTATTTTAGGTTATATGTCACCACATCCCTCTCCTTTGGGAGCCCCAGAGCATGTGTCCAGCCCTGTCTCTGGAGGAGGCCCAACCCCACCCCAGATGCCACCAAGTCAGCCAGGGCCACTCATCCCAGGAGATCTGCAGACCATGAACCAGCCTAACAGAGGTCCCTCGCCTTTCAGTCCTGTCCAGCTGCATCAGCTTCGAGCTCAGATTTTAGCTTACAAAATGTTGGCCAGGGGCCAGCCCCTCCCTGAAACACTGCAGCTTGCAGTTCAGGGAAAAAGGACCTTGCCTGGCATGCAGCAGCAGCAACAGCAGCAGCAACAGCAACAGCAGCCCCAGCAGCAACAACAGCAGCCCCAGCAGCCTCCACAGCAGGCACAGCCACAGCCACAGCAGCAGCAGCCAGCACTTGTTAGCTACGGCAGACCATCTGGTAGGTTAATACACACCAAATGAATATCACTTTGGTCCAGCTTGGATAAACAGCCTCTAGCACGCAGATGCGCTAGGTTGGTAGAAGGCTTGGGCTGACCGGACTCTTTTCTCTATACCTCTTCCCTTTCCACTGAGATTGGCTGTGATTTTTGGTTCTTGCTATAAAGGATCTAGAGCAATGTTTCTTAATCAGAGACCCTCATGCAAGCTGGGAACCTAGGGAGAGAGCACATAAACACATTTTCCCATGATCTTGCATTCTCTTTTAAGAGGTACAAGGCTGCTTAGATGCCCATTAATGTACTCCAGGTTAGGAACCTGTGCTTCTTCTGCATCTAGCTATAGAACTCTCTGCTCAAATTGGCCCCCAACTGAGTCTTTCAATGTTTGTTGATTTATTTATTTATTACCCTTTTGTTAGGAAAAAAAAAACAAAAACATGTGCATTTGATGAAACCTGTTGTAAAAAATTATCAAATAAAAAATCAGAAACATGGGGAATTTTTTAAATACGCAAGAATCCAGATCAGGGATGGAGAGCCCATAAAAGCCCCCTACAGTTGCTGTGGCTGAACTTCAAAGATGACTTGAGTTTTCTGACAGAGCCACAAGGAGATAGGGTCATGTATCTAATTCTCACCATTCAGAAGGAAGTGGCTTCCCAATTTCTCAGTGGACACAAAGCTGTTTCTGGCATGAGAATATAAAGCAGATCTCCCAGGTGTGATTATCCTTCAAATTACAGTCATTCCTTGTGTCTGAAGCAGATTGCTTCTAGGACCCCAGCGGATATCAAGATCCATTATGTTCAAGTCCCTTATATGAGATGTGGTATAGCATTTGCATTTAAGCTATGCATATCTTTTTACACACTTTTTCATCTGCAGATTATTTATGAGAAATATTGACTATAACATGAATGCTATCTGCGTAGTTGATACACTGTATTATTTAGGGAATAATGACAAGAAAAGGAAGTCTATACCCACTCAGTGCAGATACATTTTTTTCCAACTTTTTTTCTATTTGTGGTCAGTTGAATTCACAGAGTTGGGACTCACAGGTCTAAAAACCTGACTATCATTATATTTTCATTATTATTATTGTGAAAGGCTTTGCATGAGAAAGCATTAGTAACATTTATTCATAGCAAGGTAACAGATCCACATAACCTGTTTCTTAGCCTCTCTGGGATAAGAATGAGAAGCTATATTTATATAAGGTGGGGATGATGTAGTCCCTTGCATGGCCTCTGGAGACATGGCTTTCATGTTGATAGAAGTACAAGAGGCTTTAGGGGGCTCCTCTGGGAAGCTTGCACCTTTCATGTGCATCTCAAGAAAGCTTTTGATAAAAGTGCTTATCCCACAAGTTCGATGGACCACGAGTTCCATCCCTAGAACCTATATAAAGGTAGGAGAGAAATGACTCCCATAAAATTGACCTGCAAGTGCATGCTGTGGCATACAAGACCTCCTTCTCCAATCAATCAATCAATTGATCCATCATCAATCAACCAACCAATCAAATCTTTAGAAAGAACTAGATAAGCAAAGTTTATGGTTTAGCTCTGAGAGCTTTGGATTGTGAGGAGTGTAATGCTCCTCAGACAGTGATACCATCTCTCATGAATAGCCTTCCATCATTTGGGCAAATAGAAAAGCAAGTCACTGTGAGAACAATGAATTTGGGATATTTATCCTAGGTTTAAGAACTTGGGTAAGAAGAAAGGATTCTGATTGGTATTTCTATTTTGTTTTGTCTTAAATGTTCTAACTTTTGGGTTTGTGTTTCTTTTCCTGATAGATTTAGTTTCAGAAACAGAGCTATCAGGGAGAGGAATTCTTGTTGTTAGTTTCAGCATTAGAGAGGAGTCTCTGGGCTGAGATGGCCCAGCGGGTAAGAGTACATGCTACGGCAGTAGGAGGATCTGAGCTCCAGGCCCTGGGACCCCTGTAAAGATCAGGTTTTGTGCACCTGTAATCTGGGTACTGTAGAGCAGGATTGGTAGGGAGACAGGAAGGTTATAGGTGCCTTCTGACTGGTATTCTGCAGTCAGAAGCCTTCTGCATTCAGTTGGAGATCTCATGGGAATGAGGTGGAGAATGATAGAGAAGGCACCTTTTCTTTCTGACCTCCACATACATTCACATGTACACACACAAAAATAATTTTAATGGGCATCTAAGCCAGCTGTGGTATATACCTATATGACCCCATCACTTGGGAGGCAGATCTAGGAGGATCAGAAGACCACTGTCATCCTCAGTGAGTTTGAATCAAAGCTTGAGATGCATGAAACCCTGTGATAAAACAAAATCAGCAGAAATTTGTGTCTCATAGTTCGGAAGGCTGGGACTTTAAACCACAGGGTGTCAACAGATTTAGCATGTGGTGAATCCCTGCTTTCTCGGTCATACGAGACACCTGTGCTGTACCCTCTCACCGTATATGGGGTGAGGGAACTCTCTGTGGCCTCTTAATGGTCAGTGGTCTCATTCATGAGAGCTTTGCCTCATGGTTTAATTTCTTCTACCTCCTAATACTATCTACTTGAAGATTTGGGTTCCAGCAGAGCAATTTGAGGAGACACAAACATTTAGAATGTAGCAATGTGATTCGTGTGTGTGTGTGTGTGTGTGTGTGTGTGTGTGTGTGTGTGTGTGTGTGTGTGTGTTATTTTTAAGACACTCTTTGAAGCTCTGGCTGGCCTTGCACCCTTTCTAGTCTTTCTGTCTGTCTAAGATCTGGGATTACAGGCATGTAACCAGCTCTTTCAGTTTATCAGTTTAAAGAAAAAATATTATTTTATATCCAGATTTTTGCATGACTAGCGGGGAGCCTTTTGATAGATGGATGATAATATGGGACTCAACAGTATGACTGCAAAGGGAAATGCAGGGAAATGACAGTTTGAACTCTCAGTAGATTTTTAAACTCTAAAACTAAAGATTTTGGCCAAATAGAAGGAAAATTTTATGTGTATGTTGCTTAGGCTCACTGAGAACCTTCTTGCCTACTCAAGCTCTGTAATGTAATGCATTTCTGGGGCATGGAGGGCAGCTAGGTCCAGACCCTAGTAGTCATCTTAACTATTTCCCCCCAAAGCATTCCTTCTTGCCAAATTCTCAAGACTAGGGGAAGAATCTGCAAAGTGTGAGTGCCTCAACTCTGTACTGTTTGCATTAAGAGTTGAAGAGCGCAGCTTCCTTTATGGCTTCTCTTTTCTCTTACTCTAGACACAATGCTAACAGAATTGGTCTTCTTTGCTTCCCACATCTTAGTGCACAGGTGGTTTTAACAACCAGGTGGAATGCAGAGGCCAGCTGCTTCCAGCAGGACAGCTGGCTGCTAGGTGGGAAGATGTGTGCAGGGAGCAAAGTGAAGTTCCTGAGAGGTCACATAGTGGGATTTTGTCATATGAACATCATTCATGCTGCATGAAGCCTGTCTTGAAGTATCGCCTACCATGTCATAGGCCTCCAAAGGCCTTAGTAGCTTTGCAGTGACCTCAACTCAGTATGAACATATTCCACAGAAGGTAGGATGCTGACTTCTTCATCTGAGAAGCCTTTCTACCCAAGGGTCTAATAGTGGGGATGAATGATGTAGTGAAATTTAAAGGGAGAAGTTTCTATTATCTGAATACATCCATATAACAATATTTCATATCTACTAAACCTAACTGTGTATACATTTTTTGGACCATTTCTACAAGAGGGGTACCCTTCTTAATTACCCACCTCATTGCTCATGCCTGTCTTATCTCATCCCTATCAACAAAGGGAGTTGATTTTATTAGCCACTGATCACTTCTTTGGTATTTTCCAGCTATCATGCTTAATAAGAAATGAAAATATTTGTGTAGATATTGTTTTCTGGCCAAGTGGACAAGGAATCCATGAGTGAAAGAGGAAGAAGATACCATTTTCCAATAGAGCGACACATCCCTGCTGTTGTCGAGAGTGTCCATCCTGCGATACTTGCGCAGAAATCTGATGTAGGGCAGACAGCCCTATTGGATTAAGGCATTTGTTTTAATTTGCATTTGTGATAACCCTAAATGATGCAAGGATCCTTTCTAAAGTCAACATTAAACTTGACTAACATTTACACCCCCCCCCCCCATAAAAAAGCACATTTTTCTCATTAAACACCCTGCCAGTCTTTCAGGGAAAAAAAGACATTTTAGTACGGGCACTCCTTAAAATTTCATCCCATTTCTTAGTGTATTTAATGTGAGAAGAGAATGTGTGACAGTGCTGGGTTGCTCTTCCCCAAATCTACCCCAGAGCACATCTCACAGGAAGTGACATTGTCTCCTAACAGGATGCCCAGTACACTGGGCATGTGTGCAGGAGAAGGCACCTACTTGGGGGGTGGGGTGATTGGCCACTTCTCAAGCAGAGCCTTGTCCTTGCTCTTGGGGGCAGGACTCCAGACAAAGGCACATTTCTCTTTTCGTTTTGATTCTCTTTTCCTTTTTAGAGATTAAAGCAGAATAAAAATGAGAACTGAAAAAGTTGTGGTTTGGAGAAGTGAGGGAACAATCTCATGGTGGTAGAAGAAAGTGTCCCCCCATCTTAAATTCCCCATCTGAAACTTTTTAATATGCTCAGTTTAAATATTCTTTACTTCATTTATTTTTTTCCAACCTGTAGAAATCATTTCTAGTTAATGCAGACTGGTGATTTGCATAATTAATCTTATGTGCTCATTGGCCTCTAAATGCACAGAAATTCCATGCAGGTGAGGCATAGGTATCTCAGTGTGTTGCCTTATTACTTCATATCAGGTGTGATAGGATGGGAAGTATCCACTGAAGATCCCCCTTCTCCCCCAGCAGTGTTGGGACCACAGTCTATTGAGCTAGACAGTACAGCCTCCATTTGGCTCCTTAAGGTAAGGGCTAAGGCAGAAGTCATTTTGAATACTGACCATAAGCCTAGATTGTTCATACTGGAAAGGGGAAGAAATAAGCTAAAAAATCAGTTTTGTTCAGTTTGAAGGTGTGGCAAAAGGCCTTAGGTGGCTGACCACAGGCTGTCTGATGCACAGTGGGTAGTTTTCTGTGGCCGGAGTCCAGTGCTGTCTATAAATCTCCTGCAGGACAGGCAGAGAACCTACCAGAGGGGACTCACATCCTGACTATAAATGCAGGAAGCTACACTGAATTTCCTGGTCTCTGTAAATGAAAGTATTTATACAGTCAACAGAGAGAGGAGAAAACAGACCCACACACTAAATGAGTCTTTGTTTAGCTAGGAAATAAGTTTTCATGTAAGTGGCCCTGATAGCAGCTGGCAGGATGCACATGACAAGTCCATTGACCTAAGGAGCATCTGTGCTGAGCTGTAGGAAACTACAGAGATGTTTTGAAAGTTGGCCCAGAAAAGAGTCCTCCACAAGTTGCCTGCTAAGGTGGTACCCAAATCCTGGAAGTGCTTTCTTATGTCATGGGATTTTTTGTTGTGGCATACAGTAATTCAATGAGGCTTTTCTCTCTCCCTGTCTTTGATCAGTAAAGTGAAAAGTTAAGCATATAGACAGATAATCTCACCAAATCCTAGTGACCACTCTATGAGAGGTTATTATTACTGTTCCCATTCTGCTGATGAGGAAGCAGAGACAGGGCATGGTGACCTGGTCAGCTTCACCCAGCCCGTGGGTAATAGAGCTAAGCTAATATTTTTTTTATTTTTGGTAACTTCATGTTATGTTTTAGAGTTATTTTATTTTATATGTATGAGTGTTTGGCCTGTGTGTATTATATGTTAACTATGTACATGTCTGGTGCCTGAGGTGTCAGAAGAGGTGTCAGATCACCTGTAGCTAGATGCCATGTGGGTGCTGGGAATCAAGTCTGGGTCCTCTGCAAGAGCAAGGTCTCTCTAGCCCTTCCTCATGCTGTTAAGTTAGACCTTGGAATGTGTAAGGCCATGGTTGGGTTTCTGTTTTTGCAATATTAAGGGTGAATCCACCAGATTATAACATCTTTATATTTAGTAACTGAATGAGGCTGACCAGGTATATACTAGAACTGTCTTGAAGATATACAGACTAAAAATGGTGAGCTGACACCTTACTTTGATTAAATCTACCTCTAGGTTATGCAGACTCCAGCATCCTGCCTCTGTATTTCAGGCAGTCATGCTATGGAAGGGAATCTGTGGTGTTGAGGAGGTGGTGAGGGCTAGAATGTGGGAATGTCTGCTGTTTCTGTGCTCTTTGGATGTTTCCACTTATCTGAACTTAGAAAAGCAGGAAAAGACTTTGGCAGTGGAATTTAAAGGCATTATTGTGACACTACTTTACCAATAACAACCAAATTCTCTTCTCAAAAGAAAAACTTGTATTTTGAGAATCTAAAAGTAGTAAGTTCATTGTTAGTATTCTTAGGCTACAGCTCTTAATATATTTAATTCTACTTGAACAGTGGGCACAGCTTGCCATGGAGTCTGGAGGCTGAGTTTGATTCTCAGAACCCTCATGATGGAAGGAGGAAGCTGACCCCCCCAACTTGTCCTCTGACCTCCACATATCCACTGTTGCATGCATGTCCCTCCCCTCCATAAACAGATAAATGCAATTAAAATTAGAAAGAAATGTCAGAAATTTATATCTCCCGTCATTTGACTAGTCACACATAAAACAATGCAAAGGAAAAACATTCCCTAATTTAAAGAGCTCTGGGGAAAGGTATTCTAGAACAACTTTACATAACTTATTCCAATGTTTGCAACTCTGTGCTTTAATATTTAGAAACTGATTTCTTAAATATGAATGAAAAATTCTAAATAAAACATATAATAAAGATATATGCATTTTGTAAAAGATCTTCCAGTCAGAAAACAGAAATTAAAGAACTTAGTTGGAAAACCCTTAATATGGTAGTACTTCCTGGACATAAAAATAAAGAGTGATGTATTTTCCTCTAGAACTTCTTTTTAATCTACCCCTAAGAAGACTAAGACTACGGATTAGCTTAAGAAGAAAATATATCTAGCTTTATATTATATGGAAAATTTTACCTAATTCTTAGAAGAGAAAGAAAAATAGCCTGTGCCACCAGCTGTTGGGATGGGGGTACCTGCATGGGTAGGTGCACGCGTGCACACACATGCACACACACACACACACACACACACACACACACTTGTGCACACACAGGCACACACACACACATGCACTCATGTACACTAGCACTTCCCTGAGCAGTTTGTATAATTCTAAACATCCCTTGTGACACAATGTCTGCTTATGGCTCTCTCTAGATTGTCATCTAAGTCCTTTTCTAAATGACATTCATCAGAAATTGAAGAAATGTGTTCCCTTTTTTATAATGTACACCTTGGTATGGTTAATTATTGTTTTTCTCTGAAGTCTTAGACTGATTTTTGTGCTTAATGGCTTTATTTTTTTCCTTAGGACGGATATAGGAAATACTTGGATGAATGCCTGCCTGTGGTTTTAGCATCTACTGACTGAGATTCATTTTTATTTATTTTTTATTTTTTTTTTAAATTTACTGACTCATATGGCAGCTTCAGCAATCATATTTAATTTTAAGAAAACTGAGAACTCACCTGGAGGAGAGTTGAAACACTTCCTATTTTAGATTTGTATCTAGCAGTTAATTGAAATTCCCAAAGCTTAAATGCAGAAAAACAGCTGAAACTGAATAAATATTTTTTGGAGGGGGCACTTTTTTATATAGCACAGGCTGGCCACCGATTCTTAATTCCCCCCTGCCTTTTACCTCTCAAGTGCTGAAATTATATTACAGGTCTGTGTTCCTAAGCCAAGCTTCTAAGATAGATTAAAGATTGCATGCCATTGTCTGATAATAAGAGGAAGAAAGGGCCCTCTTTAATATTTGCTAATTTTCGTGAGGGTAAATGAGCATATTTTACCCCAAATATTGCATACTTTTAGAAATATTTTACTGCTATGTAATTAAAGTAAAATTTAGTTCCTGGGATTCACTCACTATAAATAAGCCTGAAGTAAGCTTTCAGAAATGCTAAAGAAGGCAAAGTGTGAGTTTCTCATTGCCAGCAGACCAGTGAGCTTCCTAACCCTACTCACTGGGTCATGGCCAGCACTGGGTCCCATGGCCAGCAGTGGGTGGGGTAGCCAGCACCAGCAATTGGGACAGAGGCCTTAGTAGCAGTTTGCAAAGTGAGATTTTTAAGGTCATACCCAGTGTATGTGATGGTTGTAGAACTCTCTTTTCTGAAGTTTAAACCCACCTGTGGTTCTCTAAAAAATGATAAACAACAACAAAAACCCCACCGCAGAATGTGGCATTAAAATCCAGCTTGTCATTTCCTTGATTTATTTCTACTAGGGGTCATTTTTGGATGTTTTTGACAATATTCTTTAGTGCATGCCGTTTCCCTGTGGGGTACACACTAGATTACTTCTCTTTCACTTCTGTCCACCATTCCTTTTCCTCCTCTGCACTCTCTATTAGTCAGCGCTCTGGTGTTTCAGACATTGGTGGTCTCCATCCCTAGGCAGTGGTTGAGGCGGGGAGGAGCTGGGCATGGTCAGCAGGTGTCCTCCCTTCTGTCCTGTCCTGCCCGTGTCCCTCTTTTCTCACAGGCCCTGGGCAGGAGCTGCTGCTGAGTGGCCAGAGCACTCCACAGAAGCTGTCAGCACCAGCACCCAGTGGCCGGCCCTCGCCCGCACCCCCAGCTGCTGCCCAGCCTACTGCCACAGCTGTTCCTGGGCCCTCGGTGCAGCAGCCTGCCCCCGGGCAGCCGTCTCCAGTCCTGCAGCTGCAGCAGAAGCAAAGTCGTATCAGCCCTATCCAGAAACCACAAGGCCTCGACCCGGTGGAGATCCTGCAGGAGCGAGAATACAGGTACTGCTGGTAATGAGGACAAGTCATCACCAGGGACCGGGAGGCTTATGTGCCCCACTGGGCAGTGTTCTAGTAGTACTGGACCCCAGAAGGGTTGAAGAGAGACCAGAGAGACTCATGCTGTGGCAATGATATTAGAACAGTTGTAGAGAAAGTTCACATGCTATTGGATGGGTCCTTACATGATTTGCTGAGCAGGGCAAACTGTGACTTCTCTCTCATTCAATCAGAAACCTTTATTTGTTCCATCCATTTGCCAGGTTCTGTGAATTCAAAGATCAAAAGCCCAGTCCAGAGTTCCTTAATTTCAGGGAGGTCCATGTCAGGCCTGAAATATGAAATAGGTTGTCACTGAATGTCAGTGTGTTTTTGAACAAGTGATGTCTCAGATGTTGAGTATGTTGTCTGGATCCATCCTTCAGAACACTAGGCCAGCTCATGGTACTAAAAAGCATACTGTGTAGATTTATGTATTAATTCACTTCTTTTAGTCTAGATGTTGGCCCAGCTTTAGGGATAAGCCTTAGGTCTCTGTCTTCAAATGGGATCCTTAGTTAAACTCTTAATCCAGACACTTGTCACCTGATTTGACACAGTTGTATCTAAATTAGGGGTTGACAAACTTTTTCTGTAAAGGACCAGATGGAAAACATCTAATGTTTTGCAGGGCCATATGTCTTAGACACAGATAGTCAGCTCTGCCCTTTTTGTGGGAAAACACCCATAGTGTGGCATCTTGGCTTTGTTCCAATAAAACTTTATTTAGAAAAGCAACTGTGGACAAGATTTGTTCCACAGGCTTTATTTAGCAGACCCTTCAAGCAAATGGCTAACAACTATGAAAAACCGAGTCCAGGAAGTATTAAAGATGAAACAAAGCTAAAATTTCAAGTTCTGCAACCTGCCTGGAAGCAGATTCTGTCAGAAACAGCTGTTGTCTTTATCATGTTATCTTACTTTTCTGTGACTTAACTAACATGTTAAAAATCTTATAGTATTTTCATAGAATTGGGAAAGGCAATATATTTTTGAAGCTTTCAGTAATATTGATGTCAATTATTTTCCTATAATTACTTGTATTAAAAGAAAATTAGATGTTAAAAATTAGAGAATGCTAACCAGTAAGCAGTGTCTGGGTTCTCTTTGAGATCACTATCTTAATCATTGCTAAAAGGCATATGGCTTATTATGAAATTAAATAAAATATAACTGGTTTGGTGAGTTGCTTTGGAGACGTCTCAGCAACCAAGACATTAGATGTGGGTCGCTTAGTGGAAATATGACTTTATTTTCTCAGTTCTGTTGCTGATGGTCATTGGCAGAATTTCTGTTGTCATTCCCAGCTCATCATGTGCCTCTGAGCTTTGGGGTCAGGCAGAGTATGTTGGATAAATACTTATGTATCATAAAGTCAAATGTAAGGACACTCAGGGCAGAAGCTTTTCAGATGCCCTATTATCTTTATGTTGTTGATTAAAGAAAGTCCTAAGTGCTTGTTGGAGGATGGTCAGTAATAAGAAAGGGCAGAATTGGGGCTGGAGAGTTGGCTCAGTGGTTAAGAGTACTGATTGCTCTTCCAGGGTTCAATTCCCAGCACCCACATGACAGCTCACAACTATCTGTGGTTCCAGTTCCAGGGGATCCAACATCCTTCACACACATGTAGACAAACACCAAGGCAAATACATAAAATTAAAAAAAAAAAAGAAAGAAGAGAATTATGTGGTTACTCTGAAATCTACTTGCCTAAAATCTACCATGCTTTTGTCCTGCCCAGAAGTTACAAAGATGCTGGGAGCTTTGTTGACTCATGAAAGCATCCCTCAGGAGACATTCTCTGTGTCTAAACATTTCTCTCTTACTCAGCCTCTGTGTGTGTGTATTTATGTGTGTATGTGAATGTATGTATGTGTGTATACATGTGCATGTGTATGCATGTAAACTGCTTTGTGAACTAATTTTTTTGTGTCATTATTGCCAGAATTTTAATTACTGGGCTTTCCTATAATATCATTTTAGAGCCATTTTTAGAAGTGTGAGCTTAATCGATTGTCTTTGAAAGTATTATGTTGTGCTTTTTAAAAGAAACCAACTTATTTCAATGTTTTAAAACATTTGTAACCTATATTATCTTCCTATAATAAATTTTATTACATTTATTCACTGTTATTATTTATTCACATATTTATTTATGGCACATCTGGCTACTTCACAAGTTTGGTCTTGTGGGAAGTGGTTCTTTTCCTGCTCACTATGTGTTTTCTGGAGATTAATCCCGTGTCAAGTGCCTTTACCCCCACTGAGTCATTTTACCCACCCCATACTCCTATGTTATATCTACCAGTTTTTTTTTGTTTTGGTTTTTTTGTTTTTTTTTAAGAATTGTAGTACATGGTACTTCATGCCTAGAATCTCAGCACATGAAATACGCTGGCAGGGGAATCATGAGATCAAGGCCAGCCTAGGGTTCATAGTGAAACCCTATCTCAGAAAATAAAACAATTCAAAATTATGTGCATTTCAGAATATGATCCAATAGTCATTTTTCATGCATTCACTTTTGTAAACCTGAAGCTGCAAGGTTTAGAGACTGCCAAAGGCCTGGTGGGATCTTTGGCCTGAATGTCCCCACGGCTATCTAGAGAAACCTGAACTTGTGCTGGCAAGGTTACAGGGTCATGCCTTATCTTATTGTCATGGAACAATAGCTGGCTTCTGCCTCTATACAGACAATGTTCAATCGCAGAGATTAAGTTTTTCATCAGAGGTCTCTCCCACACTCATACAGCTATTAGATTCATTTCTGCCCATCATGATGGGCTAGCCCACCAGGCTGCCCCCCTTGTCACTGGACTGCCTGGCTGATACACCTTTGTCATCGGCTAAAGATTTGAATAAGGCCTGTTTTGAGATTTCATAGGCTTTGACAGAGCAAAATATCATGCAACAGAAATTCCATAGCATGTTCATTTCATTGACTACAGTCCTTGTCTGCAAAAGGAAAGAAATTATTAGGATGTTCCATTTTTTTAAACCAGTTGGCTGCTCTTCCTCATTTGTCATAAACTCAGAATTTTTGGCACATCAACCTTCTTTTTTTTGGTTGCAGCTTAAGTGAGGGCTGTGTACACACTCACTTCAGGTCTGTACAGCCCTGGGATTGAAAACATTTACCTCCCCTTTAGATTGAGTGCTCTCCCTTTGACTACCCCTCCCCTTTAATTCTTTTTTCTCTAGTGTCAGTTCTGTGTTCTACACCCCCGCCTCCTGCCTCCCACCTATGGGCACCAGTTCTTGACTCTTCTGTACCCAACTTCACTTCCTTCTTTGGCCAACCAGAGAGTACTTCAGGAGCTTGCACACTGACATGTAAACGAATGTTTGCAAGGAAGATGCATTTCACACTTAGAAGGGCTTATATGAAAAAAGCATCTTTGAGTTACATCAGACATCTGGTCTCAAAAGAGAATTGAGTGTAGATATGGGTTTAGGAGACATGTATGTATAGCTTACCTGTGTGTGTGTGTGTGTGTGTGTGTGTGTGTGTGTGTGTGTGTGTTTCCCTGTCTTGCCCTTGTCGCCATCACAACCCTGGAAATTCCTTCTCAAAAATTACCGATCGCCACTGTGCCAGAATAGTCACCGAAGTCACTCATGTTCCCTTTCTCTCTTCCTCACTTTTTAAAGTGTCACTCAGCTCCTTGAAGGAACAAAATGTACCAGTGTCATTTTCTGTTCAAATAACTCTCCTACAGGAATCATAAACTTCTCCCCTGGACCTGAACAAATATCTGTTGCCTTTAATGGAACTCTTTTCCTTCCCAGAACACTAACTCCTTTCGATTCACTCTTCAGACTGTATGAAAAACCGGACTGACCTAATTCTGCTTCAATTTTCTGTGCTCGTGAGGACACTAAATGAGTCCCCTGCAGTCAGGCAGGATTACATCTTGCTGCTGTTTTGGGAAGTTTAGAATCCTGATTCTCTTTATCAGACTTCCTGCTGAATCCCACTGATGGGAAGATGAAATTGTCTGGAGAAGAGCATTACTTAAAATGAAGATTTCTATTAAGCACAACAACAACAGAGAGAGGGTTTCCTATGTTAACCCTCCCCAACCCCCACCCCTTGTGCCACATGAGTACATATTGTTTTACTGTAAAATTTCTTCTTCTTTCTCTTCTTTCTCCTTTCTTGAGTTTACACTTTATACTTCATGCCTCTCTAACAGAGAGAGAGAGAGAGAGAGAGAGAGAGAGAGAGAGAGAGAGAGAGAGAGAAAGAGAGAGAAAGAGAGAGAGAGAGATTCTTCTGTGTTGGGAACTCTTGAGATGCACTGGTAAACCACTTCTCCTTTGGAGAAGCAGTCATGAAGGAGAAGTGTACTGTCGGCTCTGATCCTCTGCAGGGACCCACACTCCATTACCACAGTCCCACTCCTGGCCCCTCACTTCTCTCTCTACCCTCCCACCCAATTCATGATGGGTTAGTCTCACAATGTGGCAGCCTAGATGTCCTACGTTTTTCATCCTAGAACCTGTCCTTTGGAAGATGCCATTCCTTGAGTTTAGTCCCTGACTGGCTGTATTGCACTGAACCAAAATACACAGGGAGAGTTTAAGTTCTAGGATATTCAAATAAGCAAAGGACTTGTGGAGTCTGGAGCCAAGGATTTAATGGCATGAACTGTGGGTGACACCATCTTTCACCACTGCATTAGCTAAGTCCCTTTATTGTGATCTGGATAAGATTACAGAGCCAAGTAGCTTTAAAGGTAAAATCTTGCTTCAGTCTTACTTTTTCCTTTAAGTATGTGTCTATGTCTGTGCTGTTTTTCTCTTCACACATTCAATGGTTAGATGTAACTTCCTCTGCCCATCTGAACATTTGGGGATACATAGATAGATGGGAAAAACCAACTGGATAATAATACATATAGCTTTTGATTTTGGATTCTGCCATTTCTAGCTCTAAATGCAAGTTGTGGAGGAAAGGATTTATTTGGCTTACACTTCAGCATTGCTGTTCATCACTGAAGGAAGTCAGGACAGGAACTTAAAACAGGGCACGATCCCAGAAGAAGGAGCTGATGCTGAGACCATGGAGAAGGGCTGTATCCTCTGGTCTGTCCAGCCTGCTTTCTTATAAAACTCAGGACCACCTGCCCAGGGATGGCACTACCTACCATGAGCTGGGCCCTCTCTCAATAATCACTAAATGAGAAAATGCCTTACAGCTGGATCTCATTGAGACATTTTCTCAGCCAAGGCTCCTTCCTCTCTGATGACTCTGGCTTGTGTCAAGTTGACATACAAACCTAGATAGTACAGGTGTCAACAAGTTTCTTCAGTTTTCGTAATAAGACGGGACCACTGCGACATTTTACATGTACCTCTGTGTGTGTGTGTGTGTGTGATGAGAATTCACAATTGCCCTTTAAAATGTACTTAGTGCAGAGAGTACTTACTGGGCTAACTTATTACTAACTTTTATTATCATTTCATTCTTTTCAATTCTGTTCTCAGTTTTGTCCCAAAGCTGGGAGAGGAGTTTATTCTAAAACTAGATCTCAGTGGTGTGTATTTAAACTAGTTTATATGTGTTAGAGCCATAGCAGCCAGGGACCAAAGAGAGAGATGCCTTTTATTCTCTAGTCTGCCTTCATAAGGAGGAAGTACTTGCAATTATATTTTTGGTGGTGTCTAAAATGAAAACCCTCAGCATCCTTTTCAAAAACACCATCACTGATGCCCCTGATTCTTGCAGATGCCCAGTTTGCTGTCTTTTCTCAAATAAGAACTTTGGGGAGGAAGTGGATGCGGTTGGCAGGGCTCACTCAGAATGTGTTTAGCTGGCTGACTTCTGTGACCTCAGCTCTTAAAACTGCACTGCCACTCTGCTTTAGTTACTGTACCCACTGTCGCCTCAGAACAGAAGGAGGAACTGTGGCCTCTCATGCTATGGCAGGCTGGGACGTCGGCAGCTAGCCAGACTGCCTCTGTGTTCTCTGTATGTCGAGAGCAAGCAAGGACTTCTAACATCCCGCCCTATGTAGCATGAAGTTCTTTTCCAGGCCTTAGAGAGAAGTTCCATTGAAGTTTAAGGTATTGAGTATGAAGCATCTGTCTTCAGGGATTCAAAGGTAGATTTTTTTCTTCTGGTTAACATTAGAAAATCCATTTGAGTCCTAGTAAGGTAGCTGAGCAGGTAAAGGTATCTATTGCTTTGACTCCTGGAATGCACATGAGCCCTGACATTCACAAGCTGTCCTCTTATGTCCAAAATACACTGGTATATGCATCCTCCTCATCCCAGAAAGTAAGTCAATATAAGGTTTTTTTTCTTTCTAAAAAGAAAACCTCGTTGGACATCAAAAATCAATTGTCAGTGTGTGGAGTACATGATCCTACGCCTAAAGCTGCTGTTGATAATAGAAGACTAAATCATAATGGAGCTCTCTGCCTGCTCCCATTCCCCTCTTTTTTATTTCCTTCTAGACTCCAGGCTCGCATAGCTCATAGGATTCAAGAACTGGAAAGTCTGCCTGGCTCTCTGCCACCAGATTTACGAACCAAAGCAACTGTGGAGTTGAAAGCACTTCGCTTACTCAATTTCCAACGTCAGGTAATACCTTTTCCCCAGTGAATCCATGGTGGAGGAATCAATGGGATTCTTCCTAAAGTATGATCTGTGAGCTTCCTCCAGCCTGCTCAATATTGTTAGTAGGCTAGGAACTTAGTAAAATACTGTGTCTTAGACTGACAGCTGATAGCTCAGGGTAATGAATATGAAGTATTTATTATTCTTTCCTCTTTCTGTATATCAGGAACCGTTTTTCCTCCTGTACTATAGAGTACAATATCAGTTATTGCATTTTGGTACTGTGGATGAAAACCATGACAACAGATTGTGGAGAGCTATAACTTGCCTCCATGGCTTCAATAAAAACCAAGGAGGCAGTAGATAGATAGTGCTCCTGGTAAGCCCAAATGTGCAAAGCAGACCGTGACCCCAGAAACAAAAAATACGATAGTCTTCTTTTAATCACTAGCTCATGTTTGTAGAAACAAAAAAACCAATGTCACATACCTTAATTATTCATCAAAACCTTTTTGGGGGCACTTGGTCACATCAGACTCTGACTAATTAGTGAGTTCCTGTCTCCTAGAACTCACTATTGAAATCTAGTATAATGATCTGTTTTTGGATTTCTGAATCAGTAGGCATGTAGTGGAATGAAGCAGAGCTGATTTTCCCTTGGCTGAGTTTTGTCTTAGTGTGCTGGCCCCTATCCACAAATTGCCTGTCAAACCAAAGAGGGCCAAGGACACCTTCTGTCAGTCAGATGGGTCATGCTAAAGTGTGAGGCATACAGAACAAATTGTTAATGAGTAAGCATAGTCTGGACTTGTTGAATTCGGTCTGTTGGAAGATCCGACTGAAATCACAAGGCCACTGCCTATGAACTTGTATATACATTTGATTTCCTAGGTGGCATGTAATGGAAGAGTATCTGGTATCTGGGTACTGCTTGGCTAGGGGTTTTAGAGGGCACATTTCAGGGACAATTTAAAAAGAAGAAGAGATAGAGTGATTCTATTACATCTTAATTAAGGGAAACTTTATCATAGGAATGAATAGTGTATGACACAGATTTGCCAAATGCATATTAGAGGCATGTGTTCTCAAGGATGATATGTGATTCTCTGTCTAGGAGTCCTGCTGCTCCCTAGCTTCTGTTTGTTATCACTAGAAAAATCTATTATCTGTGAAGTTTCCTGAGTAGATGTGACTAATGCCAATTTCAGATTCAATTGAATGTTTATTATAATGCCGATTCCCAAGATCCCATTACCTACCTCCATATAATATGCAATACAGTTGCATTGTTTATGATGAGACTCTAAAACAAGTCCATGGCCTAAGATTAAAATACGAAAGGACATCATTATCAGAAAAGGAGGAAACCCGGACTGGTATTTCCCATTATTTATTTGAAGTTATAATTTACATCATTAGAGTTGCTGCTGTTACTTGGAACATGAAAATGGTAACTCTTGTTCTTCTTATGGATGAGTAAGAGAATGATACCATGACGGTTAAAAATATTAAAAGACTTATGAATTAAGTAGCACCATTACTATAATTAAATGAAATGAACAACTATTTTAAACCCAGCACCACATCCTCATTTTTTAAATTTTTTACTGTTACAGTACTAAAATTGTTTTTGATGTGAATTGTGAGGGAAAAAGATTTATACCATCATTAAAACTACCATGTAAATCTGCACAGTTTCAGTTCTTGCTTTTAGTAAATTGTTCACTGCAATTGGATTGAGAAAAGTGCATTGAGTCCCTTTTGTGTTCCATTGAGTTGAGGTTAAGGCCTGGAACCTGGCTGCTGTTGGGGATGTTGGCGGGGTGGATTTGCTAACTGCTCTTCTCCTGATAGCTGAGACAGGAGGTAGTGGCCTGCATGCGGAGGGACACAACCCTAGAGACGGCTCTCAATTCCAAAGCGTACAAGCGGAGTAAGCGCCAGACCCTGCGAGAGGCGCGCATGACAGAGAAACTGGAGAAACAGCAGAAGATAGAACAGGAGAGGAAACGCCGGCAGAAGCACCAGGTCCTTAGACCTTTGTATACCCTTCCTGGTCAGAGGTGGTCCATGGGATGGGTCAGCAGTCGGGGTCAGGTGGAGTTTCTTTGCCATCTCTAAAATAAAGCGTCATTTTAGAGATGGCAAAGTACCATGCTTTGCTTTGTGTTGCTGTGATAAAACCACCTGGGGAGGAAAGGGTGTCCTTGACTTGCAGGTTTTAGCTCATCATTAAGGGAAGCCAGGCAGGAAGTGAAGCAGAGAGCAGAGGAACACTGCTTACTGCCCTCCCACCCACCTCCCCTGCAAATATGGCTGTGTGATCTGTGCATGCCTGATGCCCACAGAGGCCGGCCTTCGAAGGCTGATTGGGACTCCCCAAGAACTTGAGTTGCAAATAGGAACAACGTGGGTACTGGGAAATTGAACCAGTACCTTCTGTAAGATGAAGTGCTGAGCCAATTTGCTGAGGCATTGTTCCAGTCCCTAGCAGGAAGTTATTTTTCTAGAGTATTCTGGGCTCTTTGAAGGGCCTAGTTCGAGGAGGGTTCACAAGGGTAGACTTTGAAAAATATTTCTTTCTAGGATGTTGGAAACGTTGATGTAGGATTTGATCTTGTCTCATGATTGTTTTATTGTGCTTATTCTAGTTTCCAACTTAGTATCCTTTTGCGGAAAAAAAAAAAAAAGGAAAAGAAAAAGCAAAAACAGTTACAGATTTTAGTGTAAGTAGGGTACATATTTCCCATTCTTCTGAAAAGTGAATTAGGATTACATATGGCAATTTCAGCTTTGTATAAACTTATTTTGCATCACAGTTCTAAATTTAAGTTGAAACAGAAGAAATGTGGTTTTCACTGGAAATGCCCAGAAACCTCATGTTTATTTCAGGATGATTGAACAATGTGTTGTAAAGTTTTTCACAGGTTTTATAGGTTGGCCTTTGACCTTGCTTTTTCCATTTCAGATGACCACACCCTTGGGGTGCAGGCGGCATCTCTTTCTTAGGCTTACAACATTAGTTAGTCTTTGCTGCTCCGATTTTTGGATGTTCACACTCTGGAGTGAAGGCATCCACTCTTCCCTAGGCTTGCAATCATGCTAGTTCAGAGGCCATAACCTGTACTGCAAAGGCCGAGGGGGCCCAATCACCAATAGATTGCAGTCTTTGAATGACATATGTACATGCAGCAGCAGCTTTGGTTGTGCTAATACTTTGTTGGAAAGTGTACCCAAAGCATCCCTTTCTCCTTGTGAATCCTTTAGGAATATCTGAACAGTATTTTGCAACATGCAAAAGATTTTAAGGAATATCATCGATCTGTGGCTGGGAAGATCCAAAAGCTGTCCAAAGCAGTGGCAACTTGGCACGCTAACACCGAAAGGGAGCAAAAGAAGGAGACAGAGCGGATCGAGAAGGAGAGAATGCGGAGGCTGATGGTAAGGGCTCCATGTGAGATCTAAAGATACTCTGTTTGTATCTTTCTGCAATGAGAATGTAACACGGGACATCAAGAGAAGAAAGAGAAGCTGCTTGTGACACACACACACAAACATACACACACAGTTGTAGTTGTTTGAACTTCTGGAGGGTAGAGTGAGAACTTTTTCTTTTAATATTTATTTATGATGTATCCAGTGTACAGAAAAGGGCACCAGATCTCATTACAGACGGCTGTGAGCCACCATGTGGTTGCTGGGAATTGAACTCAGGACCTCTGGAAGAACAGCCAATGCTCTTAACCTCTGAGCCATCTCTCCAGCCACCATCTCTCCAGCCCCCAAGTGAGAACACAGTACATCTAATAATCCAGGGTTGCACTTGAAGACCCATAGTAGTTTCGTGCCCTAAGGTATCATCATCATCTACTAATATAGCTTCTCAAAAAAAGGTTTGTGCTGTGTTTTGCAGGGTTTGGTAGTTACATTTAGGATGACAAATGCAGTCTTTAAACATATGATATTTCTGAGATGCATAGCTAAGAGCTTTTTGAATGAATAGTTTACAAAGTTGTATCTTTGAATTCAAGATTCACATTATTCTCTCCCCTCCCCCACCTGGCATTTTTAATTTTACTAATTATATGAATTTACTAAATTATTCTCCAACTTAAAAACTGACTTTAAAGTTAATTTGAAAGGTTTTTGTGGCAGCTTCGTTATCTCAAAAGTTACTTTGCATTTTTACTTCTGCTGTTAGTTTTGAATGGATACACAGACACAGGTAGCCTTCTATCATTGGCCTGAGTGTTGGGTTTTACCATCCATTTGTGTCTGATTAACTGGGCAAATCACACACCATGAAGTTTAGAAAAGTAACTAACCTGTACAGCTGACAAGGAATGCAGCTCTATGTGGGACAAAATTCCTGAGTGGGTCAGAATAAACCTCACCTCATAAATGTAGCTCTATAATACTTTAAAACACTGCCTTCCTTGCTGGGCTCCCAGTTAGCATTTTATAACTCCTCACTGTCCATTTCCTTTCCCCATTTCTGGGATGGAGAATACTGTCAAAAGTCTTTGCACTAGTTAGGGAGACGGACTATTGTGTAGTGAACGGACCAATCAACAGGCAAATTCGTCTGATTCAACTGAAGGAAAACTGCATCAGAACTCCAGCAACAGATTGGTTTGACACTAATGATTAAGCATTTGCAAATCATTAATTTTTGCAATTAAATGATGGAATATGCAGATAATAGAGAAACTGAAGTTTTTTATCACTCTTTCTTCAAGGGAGATCAACCATAGCCAAAAGCAATTAGAGTTATAATAGCATTTGAGTTCATGCTCATTCACAGGGCAGACAGCAGCTAGACTGAGTGCTGAAGCTGCTGTTGATCCAGCGTGTGCTGGAGTGTCATCCTCCAGCTGAGTCCCCCAGCTCTTTTGGGACAGAGCCACCCCCTAGAGATTGTTCTCCTTTTATTCAGGCATCATGGAAAAATATTTTAGAATGTTCTTTCATTGGGACATCTACAAAAGATTTTTTTCTAAATGGCTCAGAGGACATCAAGAGTTTTCTTCCCCTTGATCTCATCCTGTTACTTGGAGACAGAGATGGAAATTATAGGGTTGTTTTATTACTCAGTAGATTTGAGGAGCTAAATGACTTATCTCCAGTCACCTAGGCTTGTGACGTAGTGTATCACTTAATTTTGAGCAGTTCAAGAAGTACAGAAAGTGGGAGATCTGGCTTAAAGTGCTTGATCATATCCCACAGGCAGTGGGGCTTTGCACCATAATTTTGCTGCAGACTGGCCCAAGGTTGTGCACGTTTGTATTGTTTGCCAACTTGCAGACTTCCGTGGTACCTTGCGCAGCCTGGCTCATCCTGTTGGCCCCAGGCACTACCATATTCAGGTTTGAGCAGTAGAGAGGAATGTGAAGTGGACCTCTGAGTGTTTGTGTGTCATGTTGTCATCCTTTTCTCCTTCCTGAACAGGCTGAAGATGAAGAGGGCTACAGGAAACTCATTGACCAAAAGAAAGACAGACGCTTGGCTTACCTTTTGCAGCAGACTGATGAGTATGTGGCCAATCTCACCAACCTGGTTTGGGAGCACAAACAAGCCCAAGCTGCCAAAGAGAAGAAGAAGAGGAGAAGGAGGAAGAAGGTGAGTTCTTTTTCCTGTCAGGTTAGCCTATGATGTATGCCCAAAGACTTTCAATGAGTATTGCTCTCTGATAAAAACTACTTCTCACTTAAGGGAGGTTTAGGTTACTGATGTGCAGTGGTTGCATAGATTCAAATGGTGTGAAATTAGATGAGATATTAGAGACAAGGGTATAAAAAGGATATTGCAATGAAGTAGTGCACAGTCTGTATTCCTACAGTGTAACATTTCAAATCAAGTATACACAGTCATTAGGAGAAAAAAGAATAGGCGCAAGAGAGCATTGCGTAGGTTTAGTGGCCGTGTGGCAGGGACTTCTAAGAGAACAGAGTGAAAAACTACGAAGAAAATGCAGTGTAGAGACAATAGCAAGGCATGGGAAGACATGAGAAATCTTTGTGACTTCCCAGACACACAAATTTTAGTGTGTTTGGACAGATGAAAATAGTGAAAGTTTTAATTCAGTTCTCCTGTCTTGGTGTCTCAGAAAGGTAAGTACAGTGACATAAGTTTTAGCCTGATTGACATAGGAAGTGATAGGCAAAACTTAGTTGTGTGCTCTGCAGATATTGCGTCTCAGTTCAATAAGTTGCTGAGTGCAGACCAGAAAATCTAGATCTTCTTGGATATTGAAGTGTTCAGTCAGCATTCTACAGATAGAGACCTCAGCATCCTAAAAAAAAAAAAAAATCCTCTGTATTAAAAATGTGCAGACACTTCCTTGGCACTGTGTTCCAAACATCCTTACATCGCAGTTAGGTTGCACAGGTGACATGACAAGTCATGAGATGATTAAAGGATGCAGGAGGATGCAGGTGAGTGACATGGGAACATTGTGACATTTGCCCAAGAAACATGTGCATATTCGGATTTTGGTTTCCACAGACTTTGTTCTCCCGGAACTGTTACCAGGTGGATACTGAGGCAGAGACAGCTGCACTGCATTTTGTCTTTATAATCACGGCTGATCAGGCCAGGGACAAACAGCAAGAGAAAATGGTCATTAGGGCTGTGAAAATAGAGGGTTGGTAGCATTTCATCATTTACTCTCTACACTGAATAATTGAACAGAATGTTTCTCCGAAAAAATAATTAATTTCATGGCTTCTGAATTCTCATACCTGTTTCATAATTAAGGAGGAGGAATAAATGATTGAGAAGGTGCCTTCTTGTACCTGATTCTCTTCTTCTGTGATAGCTCACCTTATTGTGAAGATGGTGGGGGGATTTGGATTTAGACATTATATCCCTGAGGAGCATGTCATTTTGTTAGAGTAGCCTTATAGACTTTGCAAAACTTTCAGAGCCAGCAAACGAGCACAGAGGCACACAGATACAATTCTGGAATACTCTGTAAGCAGAACCTATTCAGGGATAATTCCAGTTTTTCCTGTTCTGCAGAGGTTGTCACTGTTAGTGTGTAGCATTAAAGTTCTTTATATTTCCTTGTGATTAAAAGCTAATGGCCCAGATTTGAGCTTCTAGTGTATAATTAATAGATTCCTGCTGTGGAATTAGATAGTCACATCACCACAGGCAAAGAAAGGAATGATTGAGTGTTGACAATTATGCCTATGTTTTTACGTGGTTTTGTGCAGAGCCGGGATCTGTTGCGATTTTTCTGGTGGTTCTACTTATTCTAACAGATCTGTGGATCTGTGAGTGTGCTCTTTGCAAATAGTCCTCTCCAGCTTACACTCTCATTTACCGCCACTTAGAAAGGAGCCTACTGGATGTGCTGGAGAAAAAAAGAAGCGATACAGCCATTAATTAAGCATGTACCCCAAATTAATATCTTTACCTGTGATGATATAGAAAGCTGGAGGTCAAATTGGAGGTAAGGCCCATTACCTGGCCAAGAAATAACAGAGAGCGAGGCACCAGCTGTCCGCTGAGAGCCCTGAGCCCTCATAATTGCCCACTTGATCAATGGAACAAATGTTGCTTTCCAGCTACCTTCTGTATGCGTTCAGGATGGCCTATGTACCCTTTGCCTTTAGCAAGACTAAGGAGGAGGCAGGGCCTTTGTTGCCTTCCTGGACTATCTCTTCAGGGAAATTGGGATGACTCAGGGGGAAAGTAGGGAGGAAGGGAGGAGGGAGGAGAGGAGTGAAAGACACAGGCTCTTCCTACTCTTTCCTTGACTCTGTTTCCTTTAAGTCTTTAATGCTGCTCAGAGTAGATGGTTCCAGATGTTTCTTCATTAGATGACAGAGGAAGAGGATGTTTTTAAAAGCTGATTATTTGACCCTTAGTGCTATCTGTAGTTCTCCCCTTGACAGGGTGAACCATTGAGAATCTCCTGTTCCAGCCTCACTGTGGTGGAGAGAGAATCAGTGCTTTAGCTATGGGCTGTGCCCCAGCATCTCCCCAATGTAAGCTGCAGGCTGTGCCCCAGCATCTCCCCAATTGTACACTTCAGGCCGTACACCAGCATCTCTCCAATTGTACGCTTCAGGCTGTACCCCCATTGTCTTGTGGTGGTATGTTATATATTTAATAAAACCAGTCTGGAATATCAGAGAAGAAATCTACCCACAGTCAATCCAAGAGGATCTAAGAGTGGTAACTTACACCTTTAATTCCAGCATGGGGAAAGACTGGCCAGCAGGTCTGAGTTTGAGGTCAGCTTGGTTTACAGAGGGAGACCAGGCTCCTAGTCAGAAAGTGGTGTTGCATGCCATTGGTCACAGCACTTGGGAGGCAGAGGCAGAAGAATCTCTGAGTTTGAGGCCAGCTTGGTCTACAAAGCAAGTTCCAGGACAGCTAGGACTGTTACACAGAGAAATCCTGTCTTCAAAACAAAATGTAAAAACAGGCTGGAAGAGATGGCTCTGTCCTCTGATATTCTAGGCTAATTTTATTAAATATATAACATATCACCACAGTGCCTCCCACTGTAAGGTGCATTTTCTGTCCTGCCCTGCATCATCTCCCCAAAGCTTTTGATAATATTCTGCCCCTGTTTACAGTCTTGAAAATTAAACAAGGCATCGGTGCACTTTTTTAAAAAAAAATTATTTATTTTTATTTTATGTACATTGGTGTTTTGCCTGCATCTGTGCTCTTAACTACTGAGCCATCTCTCTAGCTCTTTTTATTTTGAGAAAACACGTATCACTCAGTGAAATAATAGCCCAGAGCTGGCTTCAGTAAAGATTCAGGCAACTGAGGTACTGAGATTGAAGAAAAGCATGGCTGGCCTTGAAGTTTGATTGGCTAAGGATTACTTTCTGCTTTCAGTGTTAAACTAGCATATAATTTTTCTTTTTCTTTTTTTCTTTCTATTTTAATCGCCCAGCATAATGGAACCTTTGCTGTTCTTGGGGAATTTGTTGTTTAGTGTTGCTCATGAATAATAGGATTAGATTCCTATAACATGTCTTGACCTTGTTAATTCAAATTGGTGCATTTCTATGTAGCGTATGTTTATAAATTACTTAGAATCTTCTCATTCTCAGCCTTTTCTTTCTTTATTGGCCTTGAAATGGAAGAGAAAAGAAGTCAATTCTATGTCTGCACTTTAGGGTCATAGCAGAAATACATTTTAAATATTGAACTAGTGTGTTATGTGAAAACAAGCTCTGCATTTTGGGGTGAATGTTGCTGTGAGCATTCAGCATGACCTTGAGGGCTCAACTTCATCAAGGTATTCTCAATTATCTACAGGTGACTATAAGGAAGAAAAAGGAAAAAAGTTGGGAGACTAGATAAAACCATCAAGCATATACAAACAGGGTTGTACGTGGGACAGCCCTCCACATGCATCATGCTAGCCTATTGCCTTTAAAATTCAGAGCTCCGTACCAAAATATTTTCATACCAATTTGTTATTAGTCCCTTGTAGGGTTTATCATTACAAGATGTATGATAGAGTGCTCTATTATACACAAAAAGAGTTGGTTCTAATTTGACTTCTATTGCTGTGGTAAACGTGTGACCAAAAGAAGCTGAAGGGAGGGGTTATTTCAGCTGACACACTCAGGCGACACTGTACCGCTGAGGGAGATCAAGGCCAAACTCCAAACAAGAACCTGGAGGTACAGATCAAGGAACACTGTTTACTGACTTGCTGATGCTCTATGGCTCATGCTCAGCAAGCTCTGTTAAATGGACAGTTAAGTCCCACCTGCTGAGGGATGATACCACCCATGAAGTGGACCTTTCCACATCAGTCAAGCAAGTCTCCCACAGTTGTGGCCACAGCCTGAGCTGAACAACCCCTCAACTGAGACTCCCTTTACCCGGCAGACTCTGAGTTGTGCTAATACACAAATACACACACACACACACACACAGAGTTTACTTTATCTAAATCATTTGAAGCACTTGCTGGCAAACAGTAATGCTCAGCAAATATCTATTGGTACATTGAGCAATTTTGTGACAAATGGATGGAATGATGTTGAAATACACTTGGTTTTTCTGTATGTTTATTTGTTTTGCTTATAAAAGTGAAGTCCTGGTCTGGGGAGATGGACCAACAGGTTAAGGCACTTGGCTCCAAGCCTGACTACTGACTTGATACATGGTGGAAGGACAGAACTGATTTCTGCATTGTCCTCCGGCTTCCATGTATACACTGTGGCACATGGAGATACACACACACACACACACACACACACACACACACACACACACAAACACACATGTGTGCCACACATGTGCACACACACACACAAACACACACTCAACTTTTTAATATAATAAAAAACAAGACCATTTTTAACTTGCATTTAGACTACATATTTTGTGATATTGGATACATTGCTCATTTATTTTTATGTTTATCAAATGTAGCCCAGGCTAGCCTTGAGCTTGTTATAAAAGCAGGGATAACCTTGACCTCTACCACCTATGTGATTGGATTGCTGGCAAGGACCACCATGGCAGGCTAATTCTTTTTTTCTAATTGAGAATTGGTTGCGACAGATACTTTGGCTGTTGGGTCCTGTAGAGAGAGTAGGAAGATTTTATTATTTTGGCAGACTCTGCTTGCCACAAGGCTCACAGGCAGCTCCTACAGAGGGAATTTTTGCTTTAGAGTGCTTTCTGGTGATAACAAAGTATTTCTCATAGTGCTTTAGGCACAGTTTTTGCCTAAGCTATGGCTGGGAGCTCTTGCCAGAGGTACTTCAGTGGCTGCTTAATTCATTTGACTTGGTTCAGCATCTAAAACTATTTGACACCTAGCAAACATGAAATATAAAATTCTACCTTTAACCACTTTCATGAGGCATATACTAGTGGAAATAACATCCTTGTTACATGTTTTTGATGTGTCTTGAAAATCCATGATATTAATGGACATGTGCTTTAGTGCATGAATATCACTGCCAGGTTGTTGGTGGAGTTTTCTGTCCTGTCCTGCCAGTCAGCTGTGTCCCATCAGCTGGCTCTCAAATAACCTCACAGAGACTTATTAATTACAAATGCTCGGCTCATAGGTTAGGCTTGTTACTAACTAACTCTTACAACTTAACCTATATCTCTTATCTAAGTTCTACCACATAGCTCATGGCTTTTTGCCTCCTTTTCTACACATCTCACTTTCTCTTTGTTTGCCTGGTGACTCCTGAGACTGTCTTTTTTCTTCTCAGCATCTACCTAGTCTGGTTCTCCCGCCCAATCTCCTCCTGCCTAGCTGTAGGCTTGTCAGTTCTTTATTAACCAATGAGAGTAATATATACTTACACCGTACAAAGTTTGTTCCACAGCACCAGGTAGTGCTGTTTGCCTTATTTTTTCTTAATGTTTACTAAAATACAGAATACTAGATTTCCATAATGATTTTCCTCATATACAATTTAGTTTTATTTCTTCCTGGCCCCTCTGTTCGCCCATCATCCTGTTTCTCATACCTTCCCACTCCTTACAGTGCTTCCTTTTAGTTTTGGGGTTTGTGTTTCTTTCTACTCTGTATCCATCCTGTCTTCAATGCCTTTGGGTCTCCTCTCAGTCTGTGGAAGTTTCAGAGCTTAGACCAGCTCTCACAGCCTGTACTTACATTATCTTTTTTTCTGTTAGAAGATAGGATCTCAGTGTGAGAGAAAACATGACAAATTTCATCTGAGTGACCTCAATGTAATCAGTTTTTAAAGTCCTTTTTATTTATTCTTCTCTTCTTCATACCCACCTCCCATCTACTTTTATAAGTTCAGCTCAAGGCTCTTATACATTGAAGGGGAAAACTTTTTTTTTTCTTTTAACATAGTACATTATTCAATACAGTAATTAGAAATGTGATTAAAAAATGATTTAAGACATTTAACCATCAAAGCCTGCTGCTTTTGTCAGTGAAATAAAATAATAATTTGAGACACTCGCTGCAAATTCAAGTTACTCTCAGACCTTTCCGCTTGTTTTATCTATTGTTTCCCCCAAAATTCTACAGTTGGCAGCTTTTCCTTCCAAGGCTCCCTAGGTGGATGAATGCTGCTTAGTCAGTGCTGCATGTGTGGGTGTTGAGGACTGTACAGTGAGCAGCAAGCACACTGCCAAAGCAATTAGATTCATTTGATCAGTTCAGTGTCAAAAATAGATAAAACCAGTTTGAATCAAAGTCCTGTTTAACTAGCTTGACCAGTTACCTGAGTCAAATGTTCAAATTGGCTTTCTCTGTACGACAGGACCCAGGCAGTGTGCAAATGCCTGCTAATTTGATATTCCTGGGCATTTTTTATTACCTGAGCACCTGTCTTAGTACTCAGAGGCCCACTTAAATGACAGTAAAACTAAACCAAGTGGTTCCTGAAAGCTTCATTTCCAGAAAAGCAGAATGAGCCCTTAAGGTGCCCTCACATTTAGATGTTGCTGCAGCACACTGTAGCAATACCTGCTTGGGAGTAAACGGGTTCTTTCATAATATAGGCTGTAAAATGCTTGACATAAAACTGTTTCTTTATAAAATGAGGCTGTTTGTTGTAGCCTCTGGGTTGTAATCTAAACAGGCCGTCCCATTGAAGTCTGTCTTCTTGAGTTCAGCTGACAAGAATTTTCCTATTTCCGGACATCCTTCCTCCAGTAGTCCTATGGTTCCTTTATATGCCTTCTGAATGGAAGATCCGTGCTCTGCTCTTTGGACATTCCAAAGTGGAGAATGAAAATTGACTTTGGCTTTTGAAATTGTGAACCCAAATCCATTTGAGTTTTAGTAATTTTTAGTAATGGATAATCTTTAGTTAGGAGTAATTCATATCTCATCATATCTCATATCTATCCCCTGACATGAGTAGGTTAATGATGCTTCCACCCCCAAATAAGCATAATTAGTTTGGAATATTTTGTTAGGAAGAAGCCAAAAAAGGGTATTTTGGGTCTTGATTAATGAACTGCACTGTTAGTTTGGTTTGTGTGTTTGTTTTCTTGGGAGTGTTTTGAGACACGGTTTCTCTGTGTAGCTCTGGCTGTACTGGAACTCACTCTGTAGAGCAGGCTGGCTTCGAACACACAGAGTTCCGCTATTTGGGATTTTGTTTAAATCAATGGTGTTAAGCATTGGCCAGCCAGCAGATTAGAGCATACGTCTGAGATTCCATGATCCAGATAACTGCATGAGATTTCTCAAGCAGTGGGAATATGGCCACTTCTGCCACATCTGCATCAAACTGTCTCACCAGGGGCCCGGAGCCTGTCACAAGTCAATCTCTTGTGTATATAGTGAAAAGGGGAAGGAATTGTGGTTTTTTTTTTTTTTTTTTCCTGTGTTGACATTAAAACATGAGTTTGATGTGAGACCGTGGATTTTTGAAAGTGCACCAGTTAACTAGACATAAGAAGCCCAGAACATGATGGGAGGGGCTGGCATCTCTCTCTGTAGAGTAGACTGCCACCTGGCTTCTATGTCTCAAAATCGTGACACAGGATTGGGTCCAAGGACAGGGCGGGAGTGAGAAAAGTGACATAGGGCCCTAGTTCAATGACGAATCAATCGTATGTGTGTTCTTAGCTCCTTTATTATGACTTGAAAAATATTTTGGCTCGTAATTTCAGTGATGATAGCAATATTATTATTATTATTCAACAATAGTGGCAATAGTACTATGAATTATTCAGTTGAATCCTAAGTGAAGCACATTGTTTGCAATGGTGATTTGTTCACTTTTTTGATCTGCTAAAAACTTATTTAGTGATTCCTGAGTGCTAGGCACCTCTGAAGGCATGAATCCTCCTTGAGCAAACAGAAGCACCTGACTTGATAGTGTAAGGAGGCAATTTTCAGACAGTACTATAGCCAGTCTTAACTGTAGGCATAATAATAGCTCCTGAACTATGGAAGGGCCATCCCCCTGCAATACCATGTGAGTACTGGGATGAGCAAGTTGAAACAGTGGTCCAGTCCTACAGTAGAACTAAGGCAAAGAGAAGCTTATTTGCTCTAGGTTACACAGCTAAGGTCTCATGTGCAGTCAGAGATGTGATTGACACACAACTTGTCTAGTCCCAGAACTGAGGGTGGATGGACTTCTAATCTTTCTTTGCTTCTTGATGCCTAGTGGTATTAAAAATAGATACTTTAGGGGAATTTTAAGTAATGAAAGGATCTGATTATGAGGCAGTTTTTAGATAACGCTCTGGCTAGCTCATCGTATATTCATAAGAGAATATGCTGTGGAATGGTTTTGATTCTATTCATTTATGGCGCTTCAAGCTTTTTAATGTGCTATTCATTGAGATGGGGACCCAGTTCCACTGGCTAGCTATTTCAAATTGCCTTCTTCATTGTCTTGTTTGATTTTCTTTGTTGGCCAAATTTGTGGCTTATTTCTGGTTTGTATGGAAAGAACTGTGGAATTAATTGACTTTCTCTGATTAATTAAATCCATCTCTAGAGTATAGTGCTTGAGAATTCCAAAAATGGAACCTTTAGTGTCTGGTAGCAGGATGGTTTCTTTTCTGACCACCAGGTTTCTGCCATTGTTAGAGTGCCTCCACAGGTTAGGGGGTAGGGGCGGGTGGGCTTGCATTAGATTCAGGTATCATCCTTCTTCCTCTAGTCAGCCAGGCACAAAAGACTAGTCTAAGCATAGGAGCCTTTATTTTCCTAATCTTTGGTAGAAACTCCATTGTTTATGATTTATCACCATGCCATGCTGTCTGTCTCTGTTCTCTGCCTGCCAGTGGGGGGGGGCAGTTGATAGGGACACAGAGGGTATATTTGGTAAGAAAATGGTAAATTACATGGAAAAGAACTTAAAAAGTTATACATTAATGGGACTTCTTTAGTTTGAAGAAACACTTTTCAGTAAAGTTGCTTTGTTAAGAGACTAATTATTTTCATATAAGTGTGAAAAAATAAATGTCTTAAGTAAGCTAAGGAGAGTTAATTTTGATTCTATATTATTGCATACATTTTTCAATTAATTAAAAGAGTTTTAGAAATCTTAGTAAAGTAAACGACTGCAGCTTTTCTTTTAAATGTTTTATTATGTGGAATTAGTATGGTTTTTAGTAATAATTTTAAAATAGAGATTATGCATATAGAATATTTTACCTGTCAGGCATTATAAATTAAAGACATTATTGACCATTTTGTATATATTACATATGAGTCTTGAGTCTATATAATGTGACGTCATCCTAATTTCTCATTTTCTTGTCTTTGAGACACATAGAGGTTAATGGACTAATGCCCTGGAATATTTAAGTAATGGTAGATGATGGAATTTTTCATGAGAACACAGTAGATACACATCAATTTCCCCACATACACATTGTGGAAATCCTATATGTTATGGAAGCCAATTAGGTAGACTGAAAATCACCCAGGGAACTCACAGAATTTTATTTTGTTTTGTATTTTTATGACTGAGGAGTGGTTCAGAGCTTATTGTTGATGGACATTTTTAGAATGTTGCTCTTCATTACTGATGAAAACTTGCTTAGGGAATAGGCAAGTCGAACTAATTATGTCAGGATTTGTCTTCAGTGCCAACCAAGAGAAAATGTTTCTCATTCTGCCTTCTGTCTCGATGGTGCTGTATCTTAAGCTTTGTGGGTCTCTAAAGATACAGTCCACAGATCTCTAGTGGGCTGGCCTTGGATTACACCTGGCTTCAAATGACTCTATAAGTTGCTAATACACTACATGTTTTGTCTCAACCAAGAGAAACAAAAATGAAAGACATTCAGATTTGGTTTTTTTCAAGAGGCCAGTACATGGCAGAAAAATAGATACGTGTGGGAATTGCTGTGGATTCCTGTCCTGTGTTCTTGATGTGTACATAACACTTGACATTGTTGTTTTGCAGAAGGCTGAAGAGAATGCAGAGGGAGGGGAGTCTGCCCTGGGACCAGATGGAGAGGTAAGGGAAGAGGCACCATTGCCTCTTAAGTTCTGCTAGAAATGTCAGTCATGTTCTTCGCACCATTCCTTATGTGCACTAATTATTTTCTCTTAACCACTCATTTTTATAAAAGTTATGTTCACATGTATGTGAATGTGTATATGTGTCTCTGTGTGTGTGTGTGTGTGTGTGTGTGTGTGTGTGCGCGTGTGTGTGTGTGCACACGTGCCCCCATAGAGGCCAGGAGAGGCTGTCTGTTCCCTGTATCTGGAGTTATAGACAATGGTGAGCCTCTGGATGCCTGGAACCAAATACTTGGGTCTTTCACAAGAGCAGTAAGTGCTCTGAGCTGCTGAGCCATCTCTTCAGCTTCTTAGCTAATCTTTTTTAAGAGTAAAAACAGTGCCTTAGTGGCTGAGGGTATGGTATGGTGGTTAGAGCTCCCACTGTGCAAGTGTGCAGACAAGTTAGAATCCATGGAACCCATATAAAGCTGCATGTGTCCATAAGCCCTGTGTTTCTACATTGGGATGGGCGATACAGGCAGGGGAACCCCTGGAAACTTGAGGACTCTTTGTGGCAAACAACATGAGGCCTTTATTTAAGCCAGGTGAAAGATGAGGTCTGGCATCTGTCCTTGACACATATGCCAGCACTCACACACATGAATGAGCACATGCATGTATACACATACACACACACAGAGGGGAAGGCTGAAAGAGATTATAAACATCTACCTTCAAACCACAGAACATTAACATAGTAGAAAATTAGAATAACACTGTCTCAAGATTACCAATCAGCTGATAGTTTCTTATATACCATTGTGAATACAGATAAATACATAACATGACTGTGTAAAAGGTATAAGAGGTTAGAGTGATTTGGTATTACATTTGGCAGATAAATAATACAGAGCATAAAATACAGCCCAATTTCCCTAGTTTATTACTAATTTTAAATTATAAAAATACATGAGCTAAACAGTTCACATATTCTGGATTTTTCTTGGTGTAGAGTTATAATACAAATTGTATATGGAGCTATTCAAGCATCGTCCTTAATTGTATATCCTAGAATTTCTGAGGGCTCTGAATGATCTGTTCAATTATACAATGAAGAGATGCCAGCCCAGAGTTTGTTTTAAACAACGTTCCCTTGCAGACCCTGAGAAGCCTTAGAGCATCAGGGGATGGGGGAATTGCCCATTTCATTCTAGAAGCACTGGACATGTGGGTTCCATGTAACTTTCCATGACCAGATGCAGGAAGAAAGGTTAAACTATGGCTATGCAGAAAACCTCTTTAAAATGTTTGGCTAGCCACTCTAAGCCATCACTTAGAAGAGATACAGGTAAATGCTAATGTGAAACAAACTGTAGGCAGGATGTTACCAGGGTGAACTGCTCTATCAGAGCACTCAGAAGCAAAGACAGCTTACAGGACCACAGCCTGAGAACATCATCCCCAGTTTCTAGGCACCCAAGGTGACTGAATACCTTCTGTTCTCTCATTTCTTATCCTGTGTGGAAATTAACTTCTGACCATTGGCCTGTGACATACGTCTTTTGTTTGTTTGTTTGTTTGATCTTTAAATTTTAACATGTGTGGATTCCGTTTGCTGATGTTTGCAAAGCGGGCATCTTGCTCAGTTTGGTCTGAAATAACGCCCTTCCTTCTCTTCTGGGCTCATTTTTTGCTTTTGCCAGGGTTCTAATTCTACCCACAGTAATTTCCAATTTTCTCTGAGTTGTGACATTAGCAATGAAACAAGCTGTATTATAATAGACCACGATAACAAGATAAGGTTTTTCCTAGGGAAATGGTAGCAAATGCTGGATTTTCCTTTTCTCTCTCGAGTGTGTAGATGACCTTTTCCATTAATGAGGAAGAATCGCATTGCCATGCAAAGCTCTGCTACTCAATGATTGCTTTCGCCAGCACTGGAGCTGAGAACACCAACAGGCCAGGGCAAGCCTTCCCTTTAAAGTTATCTTTGTGAATAGTCATTAATATTTGTTCTGACTCTGGTGGTGCTTTGTTGAGGGAGCAAAAGGAGAGAATTCCTGGGGTCTGGGTTTCTTGTTGCTTATTTCCTCTGTGATATAATATAGAAAGTCACATCAACCCACTGTTTTTCCTTAGCATTTTTTTTTTTGCTTAATTAGAATAAATTATATGGTAACTTTAATTACACCAATAGTGTTACATGTATCTATCTGCCCACAAAGAGTAATGTAGGGAAAATTCTTTGAAGTAATGAATTGCCTAAACAATCCACTACTCTTCGGGAAGTAGATAGTGGAACACACACACAAATCAAGTGTTTCCAAATGTCTTACCCAGGGCCCTGCTCCTGGAAGTCGGTCACCCTACAATGATTAGCATTTATTTGCATAGGGTTGCTCCACTTCCAGCCCTTTAAGACAGTTCCCTGGGGCACGTCAACTATAACCTCTACAATTTCCCATAACTCTTAATTCTCTAAGCAAGCCATTTTATTTTTGTAGCATCTAATAATGAGCTTTATCTTTGACTTGGTTAGTTCTTGAGGTTTCAGATAGGCAGGTTTTTTTTTTTCTTGTTTGTTTGTTCATCATACAGACAATTCCAGTGGTTGAATTAGACCCCATTCTGGCAGGTTGATTTCAGATAAAGGGCATTGTTTTGTTGTAGTAGATGACATGGGCTACACTTTGTTGTCCTATCCAAAACCACAGCTACAAGAATTGTTCCCTGTGGAGTATTAGGTGAAGGATTGGGGAACTATTAGCTCTAAATGACCTGAATCAACTGTCTTTGCCAAAAATAAGAACTGAGTTTTTTCCAGGGCAAGTATCCCTTGTCTTAAATGCTTGCAGCCAGAAGTGTTTCAGATTATGGGTTTGGGACATGGACTTTGGAGTGTGTGTGTGTGTGTGTGTGTGTGTGTGTGTGTGTGTGTGTGTGTGTGTGTGTAGGACCTAGGTCTAAGCATACACTATGTTTATGTTTCATATACATCTTATTCTTATTTGTTACATAGGCCTTGATGCACAGTCTGAAGGTGACTGTATGTATTATTTTAGTGTGCTTGTGTTTTGACTTACTATGGATGACTCTTCCCATGGTGCCAGCTATAGAAATTTTCACTTGTGCTAGAAAGTTTCAAATTTTGAGCTTTTGGTATTAGAAGTGTTAAGTGTATAACAGGATAAAGGCTACCTGGAGAATCTATCTTAAGGCTCGAACCTAATTTTATCCTATCCTGTACAACTGCTCTAGTAGAGACAGTTGCTATTTGGAGCATCCAGGAACTTGGCACATCCAGTGTCACTCTACTGGCATTGCTGTCACGTGCATTTTGCCTTCTGTCAGCCTGCTCTCCAGCTTCCTTGAACTTCTTTGTTTTCTAACTCAGAGTCTTAGCAAGTCAAGCCAGTTAGAAAAGTCAAGGCTTCAGACCTGTATTACCTTAGGTGCCAGGGAGGCCAATGTGTTCAGAGTTTTTGTTTGTTTGTTTGTTTTTTGAGTGGTTGTTGATGAGGATGAAATTCCCATGGTAGACCAATGCTTTACTACTGAGCTATAGCCAAACCCCCAGATTATTTTGAGACAAGGTCTCAGTGTGTAACCTAGGCTGGCCTTAAACTTGTGACCCTTCTACTTCAGCTTCCAGGATGCTAGTGTCACAGGCATGTGGCATCATGACTACTTCTTCAGGGTCTTCAGTGGGTGGTGATCTCTCCGTACCCACCAAGGTACATTAGGTATTGAAATGATGAAACACAGAAAAAACCTTTCAGATACTGGACAACCAAAAACCAGAGAAATATGCAGCCCAGAACTGAATCTCCTAACATCTGGATGTCTTTGTGCTCTTTCTAGCCGATAGATGAAAGCAGCCAGATGAGTGACCTGCCTGTCAAAGTGACACACACAGAGACTGGCAAGGTCCTCTTTGGACCAGAAGCACCCAAAGCAAGTCAGCTGGATGCCTGGCTGGAGATGAATCCTGGGTATGATGTAGAAACAGTTACTGGGACTCTTGAGGCTTCTGTGAAGGGTGGGTATAGCATTCTTTATAAAATTCCCAACCAAAACCTGCATAGCCTTTACTGAGAGATGGTGAAATTTCGTATCTGCATCGGCCATCTGTAAGTAGTGTGTTACGGTTAAGTCACATGTGCTCGTGTTTTTAACTCAGAGATCAGCTCCCTCTTCTCCTCTGCTTGTCCCTAGTTATGAAGTTGCACCCAGATCTGACAGTGAAGAGAGCGACTCTGATTATGAGGAAGAGGTACGTGGACATCTGTTGCACTCTTTGGGGTTAACGGAGGAAGAAGTGTCTCCTTGTGAATGTGGGCCTAGCCCTCAAAGCCCCCCCCCCCCCCGCCCCTTTCTCCTAGGGCCTAACCGTGTAGTATATAGGCTCTGTGTGTCTAGTGACCACAGTCATCTCTTGAGGATTCCTGGCTGGCGAGACATCTTGATGAATCCTAAATTCATTTTCAGCCAAGGAGAAAAGCTATTGTTCGACTAGGGAGGATGCAAAGGTCTTTGGGGGAGAATTTTGAAGATGGCTTGTTTTGGGGGAAGGCAATGCCCTATCTCCAAGCAGTCTGAACGAGAGCTAAGAACCACCCAAGACCTTTTGAAGTCTTTTCAGTCTTGGGATTCATTAGTGTCTAGGGCCTGAAATACATAGAAAAGGCAACATGGGTAAGCCTAAAGACTTCAGTGTTCATTTGGACTTCTTCATGACTTCATTTTGAATCCTTGGATATGCTGGTTACTCAAAAGGAAATGTATTCTTTAGTTTCTTGGAAGGAATACTTAACATGTTTAGAATAACATGAAAATCTTGGATACTTTCACTAGGGAATAAGAAATAGTAAAGATATTTATTAGGTTAACTCTGAAATGATTGATTAGTAAAAATATAAAGATTTGAGAGATTTTATATCCTTTGCTTGACTCTGGCAAATAGAGTCACTAAGTCTGCTTTGGATCAGCATACAGGATTCTGGTGCAGCATGCCACAGATGCATGCCGAGCAGCTGCTGACACAGCCTTGCCTAATAATTGATGAGGATTCTAAGGCAATGGTCATTTTCCTTCTGTATTTTGGATCTCTGCTTTCTAAATTAATATACCATGAACATTTACTGCTTTTAGAAAACAATAAAAATTTCATTTAGAAAAACATAATCATTAAAAAGCAAATACTTTTGTGGCACGGTAATATTGCCCAGCTACTCTCTCTCTTTCTCTTGCTGGCTTGATTAATCAGGTCTATAAGTGATCTGTTAGAAGGTTTTTCTTTGGGAGAAAGAGCCTGAGAGTGTAAAGATAAGATACAGTGGGCAGGTTAGGTAGCTCTTGCCACCCACATGTTGACAGCTGCAGACACCTGCTGCACTCCAACCAAGTGACAGGAGGCCCAGGCCACAGCCACCGAGTGCTGTAGCACCTTTGTTATAGGAGGCACTTCTGAGGGATTTGATGTCATTGGCTTGATATCACTATTGGTGTTTATTATGTGTCTTTATTTTTTAGTAAATTCTTAGGAAACACATGTTTACCTTCAGAAATCAAGGAGCTTAGCAGTTCAGATTCTCTGCAGTCATGGGGACCATGTCATCACCAGAAAGGGCGTTCTTAGGAGGGAGGATGTTGCCGCTAACATCTGCCTTTGGAGAGAGGAATATAGAACTTTAGAACAGTGGATATGGTCTGTATATCTGCTTTGATTGACCAAATAGTTATGTGTTTTTCTGACACGATCTTCATACTTATTCTTGGGTATGGTGTTGGGCACCCCTGGTGCGTTCCCTTTTCTCCCTCACTGAGCGGTAAAATGGTGAATCGCTGGGTTTAGGCAGAAGCTAAATTTACTTCCTCCCTTAATTGGATTTACTTGCTTTATTTGTGAAGTAAAATCCTACTTAATCTCTTTATAAAAAGTGGTCATCATAGATCTTGCTGGTTAAAATATAGGCCTTGCAGCGATGTCTCTTCTTCCTCCAGGATGAGGAAGAGGAGTCCAGTAGGCAGGAAACGGAAGAGAAGATACTGCTCGATCCGAACAGTGAAGATGTTTCTGAGAAGGACGCCAAGCAGATCATTGAGTACGTGGCCCTCAGAGTTTTCATTCCAAATGCAGTGTTTGAGGTTCATGTGGTGAGAGCTTTCTGTTTGCAAATCCTGTTTGAAGACAGGAACAGATGTCATACTCACACTCTAAGGACAATGTCCCCCAATTCTTCACAGGTCACTTCTGAGCTCTGGATCCTTCTGGTCAAGAGCTTTGTGTTGTTCCCCTCCCTCCTCCCCTCCCTCCTCCCTTTTCCCCTCCCTCCCCCTCTTCCTCTCCCTCCTTCCTCCTCCCCTCCCTCTCTCCACCCCTCTCTCCTTCTCTTGACTCCAGCATCCTGTCTCCTGCTCAGGCTGTTTTCTGGACTTCATGCTTGTCATTTGTACGTTTATCCCAGATTAGACTAATCATACTTACACACACACACACACACACCCCTGGGAGGGGAGGTTGCCTGCCTTCCCTACCTCCTTCAAAGCCATCAGAATACCCAGAAGCCCAAGTGTGGCCACTATTCTTTTGTGGTCTCTGCTGTCATAGCTTCATCAGGCACCCACTCTGCAAAGGTCCAACCCTAGCTTCACCTTCCCCTGGTTGGGTGCCGGACACCATATCTCACCCTATTCCCGCCCATCCTCTGATAGTGATTCACACAGCCTCGTTGCTCGTGTGACTGTTATTATAGGAGTGTTGTTCTGAAATAACAGACAAAAGTGGACATTCAAACGATGAGACTTGCCACAGAGAAAGAATGGATGTTCCAGTGTTTTTACACCTCAGGTTGTATTCCCCACTTGAGGAGCCTTTTGTTCCCAGTGCCCCCACCCCCGATTTTTCAGTGAAGCTTCTAAGGATGTGCAGTGGTTCTTCCATGTGCATCGAGCAGAAGGCCCCCCCACGGCTCAGCGGAAGGAAGAACCCCTGGACCCATTCTTCCCTCCAGTGTCCTCTCCAGCCCTCTCCTCCTTGTCTTCCAAGCTTTCCTAAGTGTAAAGGACAGCCAATGGACACCCAGGACAGCCTCACTGGCAAAGTGCTACTCTGCAGTTGCGCAAATCAGGTCCCTCTTGGTCTCTGAAGGTCAGGACACCTTTTATGACCTTCAGTGTAACCTCCGTGAGGCTCAAGTTCTTCACATATATTATGTGGAGCTGATATGATGATGACGAGCACCCTGCTCAGTTTTTCTGAGCTTTACAAAGAATGTTGTGAACTGCTGGGCGGGTAATGTCCACAGCAGCAGTTGTAGACTCTCAGGTCATTACTGATATCATGCCACACAGATTCAAGTGGCTCAGTGGCCTTCCTACTGTGTGTTCTTCAGGACGGCGAAACAGGATGTAGATGACGAGTATAGCATGCAGTGCAGTGCCAGAGGGTCACAGTCCTACTACACGGTGGCTCACGCCATCTCCGAGAGGGTGGAGAAGCAGTCCGCCCTCCTCATTAACGGCGCCCTAAAGCATTACCAGGTAAGCACATGTTTGTGGCTCTGGAGTGAGCTTCGGTCTTGTGTAGACATCATCCGTCCCCAAGTGTGTCTGCCCCACTTTAGGAGCCTTACTCAATGGGAGAGGAGGTTCTAAAGGCAGGAAGACATTCCGGGCTGACAGTGTAGAAGGTCCCTCTGAGTCTGCTTGGGCTTTGGTTCAGAGCGTCGCGATCAAAACGGCAGCATTACACTGGGTTTGGTTGTGTCGCTCTGGAATGGATTTTGTAAGAAATGCTGGCCTACCATATGAACCGGTTTCACTGTGGTTCTTTGCAAAAATAAAAAAAAAAAAAAAAAAAAAAACCAGCTTGGTTCTGTAAGGCAAGGAACCTGAAGCAGATGAGTTATTATTTTAGCTTTAGTTGTGGTGATAGCGAGATTGTCGGAGTTCTGCATACAATCTCCTGCAGATATACCTCTTTCTTAAGGTACAGTTAAGTCCTTGGCACTTGTGCTTTGGTTAAAAACTAGGCTGTAAATGTGGCAGGTGCCTCCTCTGACTTGTTGAATTTGAGGGTCTTCTGTCTTCTAGCTCTCACCTCCTCTACCAGAGTATTCCTTGGAGCCTTTGTTTCATGAATTATTCCCTCAAGAATTAAAAACTATAATAAAATAGTAAGGTTTCATGGTCAGATAAACACAGGTAATACCTTTTACTAGAACTAAACTATTGTAATTTAGTGTTCAGATGTGGACACTGGTGAGAGTTAGTGGAAGTTCTGACTGCTCATGTAACTGTGGACCATCCCAGGCCAGCTGTGGAGACACCATGGCAGTGACGTCTCTGTCCATCCACAGTGCCTACCTGCTTATTGAGGACTGGGGAAATAAATATTCTCTATCGTGCACATCAGCATCCTGCAGAAAAGTAGCTTTTAAACGCAGATGGATTCCTCTGTTCTCAAACATCTTTACTATTGCCTGTGTCTCTTTCAGATTATTGCTTACTAATATCTTATTTAAAAGGTGTCATTTAGAATGCATTTACAGAGGTGCAGTCATCTCAGAGTTCTTGGGGTCAGCCATTGCCTTCTGCCATTGCTTCGGCCCTGTCTGTACTGATGGCAACATCGGCAGAATTACAAGCAGTGCCTGGGTAGCATTACTGAGAGCATTTCGATCTCTTGGGAAAGTCTTAGGATTTCCCTAAAGCTCCTGGAACATACTTTGAAGATCACTGCCCTGTAAGGCCACACCCTCTTTATGAGGCCATGCTATTCCTTTTAATCTTATTTGACCTATTTGATATCTTGTTAATGTGTTCTTTGCTATATTTGATAATGGGAGATCCGTTTATGAAATTATTCATAAAAAACTCTTACTACTTTACATATTTGTGTGTGTGCGCGCACGCACACACACGTACGCGTGTGAGTACATGTATTTCTGTCTGTCTGTCACATCCTGCCCATGGAGGTCAGAGGGCAGCCTGCAGCAATTGCATCTCTTCTTTTACCATGTGGGTTCCAGGAACTGAATTCAGTCTTGGCAGGAAGCACCCAGATGGCCCTCATAAATAAAATAAATGCCACCCTGGTTTCCTCTTGCCATCCTGCGCCATTGTAAGCATTTTTCATTGCTCCCCTTTCAAATCTAGCTCCTCCCTCTTCCAAATGGGAATTCCTGTGTGCACCCACTCTTCACTGGGCTCCGGCCCAGCCTCAGGATGAAGTGCACCACCCCCCCGGGGGGGGGGACTTTGAAAGTGAAGCTCTTCATCCTGCAGTCTGACCATCTCTGTCTGCTTTCTGGTTTCTATTTTTCACAAACAAGTTCATGGGTGCTCCTGGGCAAGCCTTCTGTGGCTCCTGGACAAGTGTAACCTTGGAGAGCCAGCTCCAGGATTCCGGCTGCCCCTTAGAGAATCATGCTTGAAGTCTCTTAGGCACAGTCCACAGCCCCGGAGAGCTGAGTCTTTTTCCACATGTTTTGTGAGATTCTAAGCCCTCCCCTGCCTCTGGTTTTGCTCTTATTTTAGCTGAGAGCTTCCTCCTCCCACCCCTCTCTCTTCTCCTTCTACCAGTTCCTCTCTCCCTCTTTCCCTCCCTCTCCCTTTCTCTTTCTGTTTCTGGCATTTGGTTGACTTCCCCAAGGCTGGTGGTCAGATAGCAAACAGCCTCTTTCCTCCCACTGTGGTTTCCACTGTTTCCCCCCACACTTTCCTCTCTCCCTTTTTAACTTGGTTCCTAGGTTTAGCCTGCAGAATCGTGGGCTACATTACGAAATCTTTGTCCACATATAGCTTTTCTCATCTAGCCCAGGTTGAACAGAACTTACTGCCTGGTCAATGATAACCTTGTGAATTCCTGATTCTCCTGCCTCAGCTCCCAAGTGCTGGGCTTGAGCCTTGCCCGTTGTCATTGGTCTTCATACTTGCTGTGGCTGAGCCTCTTCCACCGCTTCACCCTGCTGCCCCCTGCCTGTCCCTGGCTGCCCAGTCTCTCTCAGAGCTTCTCTCCTTACCTCTTTGTGTTAACGTTCTGCAAAACCCTTCCAAGATCATTTAGGTCTTGTACAAGGCCTTTCGTTTAGGAGACTCTTCAGACGCTCACAGTGCTTCCCTTAGGAAAACTGTCACCAGGATGAGTTCATACACATTGGGTTAGCATACACTGGGCTGCTAAGTTCATGAGAGTGTTCAACGCCTCCTCCCTGACAGAAGCTTCTGAAGGGAGGGAGTGTGAGCCTACCTTGGTTTGCATCTGCTATAGTTCCTTGTGTGATCCTGTGTGAGGAAGAGTTGTTCAATGAACATTTTAAGTACAAAAATCACAGTAGTTTTTCAGCATACCTTAATTAGCAAGTTGACTTTCTGTAACATGTTTGTATGTGTGTACATATATGTATATAACACACAGATGTTACATATAATTGATGCTGTCATTTAAATCCATCACAATAGTGCAATAAATCCATGTTGTCACCTCACTTTTCTTTTGTGCTTAAATGAGAACCTAAAGGTAGGCACATCTTCTCAGCGGCTTCCAGGGAGCTGCCTTCCAAAAGTGCTCACAGTGCAGAGTTTCTGTGTGCTGCCTGGTTCTTTCTTTGCCAGGAAGAGAAATGTCCTTCTGGAGCCCAGCCCAGTGGCCTTGGCTCCCTGGTCACAGGCTTCCTGGCTGCAGTGATGGCACCCTGGGGCAGGCCCTTCATGATCCAGAAAGCAGTTTCTGATGATCAGTGGTCTGTGCACAGCCAGCTCAGCCTTCTGCTTTGTCTCTAATCCTCGAATTGGCTTTTTGTTCTTGGAGTGGTTGGAATAGATTTTGCTTTGGGTTTTCTTCATTTATAATAATTCTAGAATGTCATCTACTGTGAAATGCTAAGTACGGATGAGCAATAAAGCTGCTTCAGATCCCACCAGTGTGCTCTAGCCCATCTTTTCTAAATCTGATTAACACTGAGCACCTGCCAAGCAGCAGGGGCGATTACAGGCTCATCTTTTAAATTCCTTTTGCGTTGGTGCCTCCCCTACTTTGCCTACTGTGGGAAAGTCAGCATACAGCACCAAGAAGTTAAGAAGTCACAGCCCCACTTGGGTTGTATTAGTATTAATTACCTGTGCAGATCTTGGATAATTGAAACAATTACTCTTCATTTCAGCTCCAAGGCCTGGAATGGATGGTTTCCCTGTATAATAACAATTTGAATGGAATCTTAGCTGACGAAATGGGGCTAGGCAAGACCATCCAGACCATTGCACTCATCACATATCTGATGGAGCACAAAAGACTCAATGGCCCCTACCTCATCATTGTTCCCCTTTCGTAAGTACAGCCATTTATTCTGCAGCCCTCATTCTGGGTGTTGGGATCCTGTCGGTGGCTTGCCCTTGTTTCATACTTCAGACAGAGCAGTAGCATGGAGTTGGAATACCAGAAACATAATCTGAATGTTGTTGGTTTTAATTTTTCACACTCCCCCACTGCTGCCTTTTGACTGGCTAGTAAAGTATGTAGTGATTCTTATTGGTCATTAACATTTTATACCCTGTAGAGCAACCTCAACCTTCTTCATATTGACACTCTTTAATACAGTTGATGTGGTAAACTCTCAACCCTAAAATTATTTTCATTGCTACTTCATAACTGTGATTTTGCTACTGTTAGAAATTATACTGTAAATATCTGATACACTAGATATCTGATATGTGATGCCCTCAAGAGGGTCACGACCCATATGTTGAGAACCACTGGTCTATCATGAGTCCTAGTAGGTAGTTTACTAAAGGAAAAGGTGAGAGCATTCAAAATTTTTTCTAAAACTGTTTTCCATCAATGGCTTGCTGCTCTGGAAGGACCAGTCTTTGCTGCTTCTAACACAACCCAAATACTGGGGGCTTCCTGTGGTCTTTAGCCAATAAACACTCTTTGAGTTAAGAAACAGCTGTTCACCACCACCCTCCTTGGGAGTGCAGGGATTCTGTGTATGCCTGTCCGGCTGGTACTAGTCACTGAAATCTTGTCTTGGATTGCAATCCTGAGAGGAACTCTGAACAGCAGGAAGAGCAAGGCTTTTTGTTTTGTATTTCCTTTCCTTCTTTATTCTAAACAAGGCTGTGAATTATCGGCCTCCATAATATTTACATACCCTTTGCATTCGATCTATGTCTGCATGGTCTGACATCGGTATTTTGGTTACACTTTAGTGCATTTTTTATTATTATCATTCAGTATTTCTTCCCTGCTTCCTTTTGATAGACCTATTTACTGTTTTGTAGTTTCTCTTTCCCGATTTGAGTTTTCTCAGAGCCAATATGGCTAGTTGTAAAGATCTCCAGATCTTCTGGCATTGTTGGTTTTCAGGACCATAGGAAGGCTGTGGGGTTCTGTGCCATGTACTTCTACTTTTTTGAATTGTTTCATATGAGTTTTTTTTTTTTAAATGGAGTGTAAAATGGTCATGCTTTGTGGAAGCTTATTTCTAACTTACCTCGTATCTCCAGACCTTTAACATAAGTATGTATCCGGGAAATTAGATAATCTCTAGCCCCTTTGAAGACAACAACTAAAAATGAGTAAGAGTTTTCTATTAACTGAATGTGTGTTTATTGTGGGTTTTTGTTGTTTTGTAGGACTTTGTCTAACTGGACTTATGAATTTGACAAATGGGCTCCTTCTGTGGTGAAAATTTCTTACAAGGTTTGGAGTTTTGTATTTATATATAAATGTGGAAAAGCAAAAAAAAAAAATGGGCCCTATTTTCTTCATTCCATATGCACATCTGTGAACTGTATTTGGTTGTAAAGTTTTGTCATGTACATCATGTACTAAACAGTGAGAGTTAATCATCCCAAGAAGATTACTGTAATAAACCATAATTACTTTCAGATAGTGAAATGCAGAAGAAAATTGTTAATTATCATATTGTGAGCTTTCTGATGCGAGCAATACAAATGACAAATACTGCACTTTCTGTGTGCTGCTGACTGGCTCACTGTGGGCTGCCACTGTGCGGAATGCTCCTGCGAAGTCAGGCAATTACTGGGGCGCTGTGGCTGCCTGCTGCATGCTCCCACAGAAAGAGAGCTTTTCAGCGGAGCAGTGGGTTCCCTACTGGTGCAAGCTTGTTGCAATTTCCTTCTCTCTTTTCCTTCCTCTGTCTTAAGTGGGAAACCTTCCTGTAAGGATCTGGAAAGGGTCAAGATATATGAGATTTAGCTACCACTTTCTTCATGGATAATAGATCAGTATATGGTAATACATTTATGTGCACATCACCTGTCTAAGTTCCATTAAGCTCTGAGTAGTGAGAAATAGCGCCTATGTACTTGCAGTGGGTAATCGATGTATTTTTTTTTTTTTCCATTCAGGGCACTCCTGCCATGCGACGGTCCCTTGTTCCCCAGCTACGGAGTGGCAAATTCAATGTCCTCCTGACTACTTATGAGTACATTATAAAAGACAAGCACATTCTTGCAAAGGTATAATTTTTTTCAAAAAAAATTTCTTTTATCTCTAATTGCAGATCATCTTACTGGAGTGTAAAGTATCCCTTAAATTATACTCAATAGTATAATTTGATCATTAGATGGCTGGTTTCTTTCTCTTCGGTTTTTTTTTTTCCTGAAATCTTGGCCAGGGGATTTAATATTTTGTATGATGAGGTGTGTGTGTGTGTGTGTGTGTGTGTGTGTGAGAGAGAGAGAGAGAGAGAGAGAGAGAGAGAGAGAGAGAGAGAGAGAGATTGACACAGACAGAGAGAGACAGAGATTGAATGATTGATTGATTGATCCTGGGTTTCTTCCTGCCCTTTTGTAGTGAGTTCACATCCTTTTCTTTAAAAAAAAAATCATTTATTTTGATTTTATTGTATAATTGTTTTGCCCAAAACAAACATGTGCAGTGCCCATGGAAGCCAAAAGGGGGCGTCAGATCCTCTGTATGAGTGCTGGGACTAGAACCTGGGTTCTCTGGAAAAGCAGCCATCTTTGCAGCCCCATTTCCACATCTATTAAGAAAACTCACCTGGGTTCCTTCTACAGTTTTTCTCTCCAGCAGCCCTGCATGTGCTTGGAAAGAAATAATTGTATTTGTTGCCCTGGGTTATTGTCTGCACAGCTTCATTCCTCTTGTGCCCGCCTCTCTCTCCGAAGGCAAGCAGGCACCCCTCCAGATGGTGTCCTCCATCTGAGCATTTACAGAAGCCGAAGCTTGTGTGCTTTATCTGTGTTTAGTTTTTCCTGCTAAAATGATAAACAATTATTGTTTAAATTACTCAGGGCTGTTCCTGGCACTATTGGTTTGGTGCTGAAAAAGCTGTCTCCGTGACCTACCTGGCTTCTCATTTGTGTGTCTAATGTCCTTTAGCCACAAATGGGAAGGATTTCTTCCCATTTCTATCATGTTGTCTCCTACTAAGATCACGCAGAAGAGTGAAAGCACCATATTTCCTGGAACAAATCAAGAAAACTTAATCTCTGCTCCCCTTCCCCCCCACAGTAATTTCTTTACCCAGTAATGTTTGGAAACCTCTAATTTGAAACTAAGTTATGGTCAGAATTGAACAGCATCCCTATTTCTGGGGTCTGTTCCATCTCTGCATTAAACCTTTGCTCTGGGAACTGTAAGTTCCCTTCATGGTATCATAGAAAATAGCATAAAGGAAACGCATGCCCTGGGGAGGTCTAATAATTGAGATGACATTGACAGCAATGCCGCTTTCCCGTTCCTCCTGCTCCGAGATGAATTTGGCAGTGTCAAAAATGACGTGTCTCCAATATTACTGTGGGAATGTGTTTGTGCCTTCGAGATCCCTGAAAAAAAAATCATCTTGAGTTTGTGCATATATATTTCAAAGGTCTTCGGAGACGCCTGGTAACAAGTTGCAGCGCTTTTATTTGTTACTGGGGAAATGGCACTCTGGAATGGGGTAGTAATTTTTCCAAGCAGAAGACCTAATTAGTAGTTACTCAGCGGCAGAATCAAAGGTCTCTAGATTCTTGCTGCTTCAGAAGCCCAATTGAGGAAGAAAGTAGATTTAGAATATCCGCTTAGATTCATTTTCATCTGTGGACCTCTTTTCACTGCTGTTGGCAAGTTGGCACTCTGGTCATTCTAACGCACTTGGTGCTGGTAGAGATACAGGACGGGGAATGCTGGTATAGTTTACCAGCCACACATTGGTTGTCCCACTTGTGTTGCAGATTCGGTGGAAATACATGATCGTGGATGAAGGCCACCGGATGAAGAATCACCATTGCAAGCTGACTCAGGTCTTGAACACACACTATGTTGCGCCCAGAAGGATCCTTTTGACTGGGACCCCGCTACAGAATAAGCTCCCGGAACTCTGGGCCCTTCTCAACTTCCTCCTTCCTACAATCTTCAAGAGTTGCAGCACATTTGAGCAATGGTTTAATGCTCCATTTGCCATGACTGGAGAAAGGGTACTGGTCAAACTCTGTGTGTGTGTGTGTGTGTGTGTGTGTGTGTTGTGTATTTTCCACCGTGTGATGGTAAAATGAAAGCAGAGGGCAAAAACTTGGAACAAAAGAGCAACAGAAAGCCCACAGGGTTTTGTTTTGGGTTGGTTTTTTTATAATGTTATTGGCCAATGGGTGAATCTGGTCTCATTTGGGATTATGATTTCTCCTCTGAATCTAGATCCATATGGGGCATCTCAGCCGCTTTGCCTTTTGCCAACTTTTTGCTGACAGTGTTCAACCATATATGTCACAGGGATGGTGAAAATGAAGAGGCTGGCTTGATCAGTTTACCCAGACCAACTGAACCAATTCAGTTCAAACCCAGAAATCTTTCCCTGCTATAAACTCAGGGCTTTGACATGCTGCGACATAAAGTTTGAGTATAATATGTTAATGGTGCCAGCATTTTTTTTCAAGTTTTAGTGTAAGCCTCCATTTTGTCTATACATAAATACTTAAATCCTGGAGTATCTATTCTCAAATCTATTATTATTATTATTATTATTATTATTATTATTATTATTATTATTTCTTTAACTATCTTCTCTTTGAGCTCATGAAAAGCAAACTTGGGCTATTGCAAAAAAAAAAAAAATCTCTGAAAGGGACACATACCTTTTTGATTATCAATTCATTGATTATAAGAATTAAAAACCACTAAAATGCTTTAGAGAAACTATGTTTGAACTCTTTTGTTAAAGATTTATTTATCTATCTATCTATTTATTTATTTATTTGTTATGTATACATTATTCTGCCTGCACATCAGAAGAGGGTGCCAGATCTCATTCTAGATGGTTGTGAGCCACCACGTGGGTGCTGAGAATTGAACTCAAGACCTCTAGAAGAATAGTCAGTGCTCTTAATCTCTGAATCATGTTTGAACTCTTATCCCTTTAATCCTGAGGTACCTTATAGGTACATTTGCTGTTCATTAACTGACTTGCCCATTTGGAGAAAGCATTGTTAATTAATTCTGCTCCCTAGAGGTGAACGAAGATTTGGGCAAAGAAAGGGTCTGAGCAATAATGGAGGAGTCAGGCTCTTCCAGTATGAAGAATACTCACCCCTGTTCTTCTCATTTTCATATTCAATCATCCATCCTTTTGTATATTTCTACAATGGACGCAATGAAAATCAAGGGCTTCAGCTGAAGTAGGGGTGCAGAAACCTCTGCCCCCTTTCCCCATTCTGTGTTAATCATAAGTTAGTCTTTATTGTTGTCCATATTCTGTGTTTGGCTATTCATGCTACTAATGTGGAATTTGGTTCCAGGGCCCTTTCCCATAGTACTACACTCTAAGGCAAAGACACCTATTTGGAGGTCATTTTCTTCCCTTGGGGTAGGCAGGTGAGGAGAGAATTTGGAGGTGTAGATGGCTGGCATCTACCTGACTTTAAAGCATGTGAAATTTCAGCATGCATTGAAACACAGAATGAGTGTCACAGAGCCTCTATGTGAAACTTCCTCTAAGAATTCATCTAAGGTTGTTTTGTAGGTGGACTTGAATGAAGAAGAAACTATTTTGATCATCAGGCGTCTCCACAAGGTGTTGAGACCCTTTTTACTGAGGAGATTGAAGAAAGAGGTGGAATCTCAGCTTCCTGAAAAGGTCAGTTGCAGATCCACGTCCTCAGCTTTTCCCTCCTGTGCATATGTTTACAGCACCTGCCTCTGAGGTTGCATGTCTAGAATAACAGGCCTGGAGTTCAGGTGCAGAGTGTCTTAAAAACACCCTTGAAGACTCTCTGTGTTTGATAGTGGTGGGGGCTCACAACATTTTCAGTCTGGTTTTTATAACTTTGGGGTGGGTTTAATAAAATAATCAAATTCATGGAGTCTTATTACATTTTGACTTTAGGCTTGTTTGTTTAAATTACTGAGCTTGTGGAATCTCACCTGGAGGCATGGCAGAATTGTCTTGCTGTAAGGCCAATAAGGATTGGCATGTAGTATACTTGTTATCACTGAAGGGAAATTGAAGGGATCAGTAAGCATCTGCCAGGTTTCCTGAAAGATCATTCTGTGTTTACTATTAGTGATGCTATTAGTTGGGTAGGAGAGTTGCTTTAAAGGGCAGACTGTGGATTTGTGTGATGTGACTATCCCTGTGGTCCTAACCTGGGAACTTCTAGGCAAGGTGATTTCAGATTGCTCTTTGGAAATAGTTTTTAGTTGAGGTTCTCTGGGCCCAAGTTGCTTGGATTTTGATTATTGTACCCCTGGTCCTCATCCTGGAACCATTTACACCTGAAGTTCTATACTCTAAGAGGTAGCTTGTTTGGGATTCGATAGCATTTTTTGTGGTTGTTGTTTTTACATGACATATTTTTATTTGCATTTTTCTTGATGTGTTAAGTCTGAGCTGTCTTGTTGTTTTATGGTTGTGGATATTTTTGGTTAACAACTTACTGGACAGATTGGTGCATCCGGTCTGTTGTAAAGCAGGAGGTGGCAGATGGTTGGGCAGAGTTGATCACTTTGCTATGAGAGAATTTTATGTCTTAATCCATTATTCATTAATAGTCACAAAAGTTGAAATTAAAAATCCTATACTCTGATAACCCTAGCAGAAGTCTAAGTTTGTATTTTGCTCTATAGTGAATACATCTTGGGGATGAAGAGCTATTTTTATTCCCTTTGACTTGCTGGCATCTTGACCTCTGGGTAATGATGATGCTCTGTGTGTGGTACTGTCTGTGAATATCCTTCTAGGCAACCACTTTATCTTGTCCTGGGGCCAACATGGTGGAGTTGAAACTCTTGACTCTGCCCATCAGTGGGTGCAGGACTCCCTGTATTCTCCATTGTTTAGGATGTGAATGTTGTGGAGTCATTTAGACCAGGGTGGCCTGTTGGTGTTACCAGTGACCAGGAAAATATGTGACATCTGCCTCACAGGATTGCTGTGAGCTCTAAGTGCTGGACACATGCACACAACCCTGGCACAGTTCCTGCCGTCCTGGCGTTAGTTTTGGTTTTCCTCCTGGAGTGTCTGTTCTGCTCCAGGTTTCTGTTGGTGATGGAAGCTCTGCTCTCTTGTCCACTTGGGGTTTTTTTCTTGCCATTCTCTTACCTTTGCTGTGTTTTCTGAGACTCTCTTTCATTTCTACCTGTAAACCACCTTGGGCTAAATGTGGCTGTCGTTGCTCCAATTCGATCGATATCTATTCTCTATTTTCATTGCCTCCTTGGTATTTTTTTTAACCATGGGAAAGTTGTTATTGGGGAGTGAGGAATCTTTTTCTACCACCTGTTGCTTTAATTATAGCAGGCTGTATATATCTTATATAGGTTGAGGGGGGGTCTTTTTTTAAGCTAAATATATCTATAGTATTTTATTTTTCAGTGTTTTTATGAATGAAGAAGGATCAGGAAAGCGTGCTGTAATCCTAATTTTAGTCTACAGCTAGTGAAATTTACATAGAGAACTATACTCTTTTTAGTTTACAGTTCTGTGGTCTAAACGACATCTACTTCACTATGTTCAGAACTAAACTACATAGCTCTTTCCTCTTTTCCATAGCTATGCCCACACTCTTCTGTACCCAGAGCACAATACCCCCATGTTCACTACCTTCTCACTCTAAGCTTAGCCTCATGTGGCCCCTGAGCTGTTTTCTCCATCCCTAAAGAATGCCAGTCAGCGAAAGTGGAGTGACCTACCATTTGCATCTGGGTCCTTTTAGTCTATGTGTCTGAAAGTCACCCAATGAGTTTATGTGTACCTAATGATGCAAGTACTTATGGAGACCAGAAGACTGGTCCAGACTTTATGAAGCTGGAGTTATGGGTTTCTGTGAGCTGTGCAGTGTGGGTGCTGGGGACAAATCTGTGTCCTCTGTAAGAGCAGTAAATGTTCCAACCCCTGAGCCATCTCTCTAGTCCCTGGTGATCTGAGCAGTGCTGCTGGACACATCTGCACCCAGGCTTTTGTGTGACATAGATTTATTTCCCTTGAGTAAACACCCGCAAGTGTGATTACTGGCTTATTTGGCTAATGAACGGCTTATAGGAATCTTATAAAACCATGTGTTTTCAGTACCTTTCTAAATCGCTTGGTAGTCCTACTGGCAAAATGTAAGCATTCAATTCTTCCTCATGCTTATCAGTGCTTGGTGTAGTCAGAAGTGTTTTATTGTCATTACTGTTTGTTTTAATCTTTTAGTAGGTACGAAGTTGTAACTTCAATTCCATTTCTTTGATATTGAGCAGTGTTGAATGTTTTTACATATACACTTGGGTAACACTGAAGGCACCACTGATTCAGAGGACAGCGAGCTCTCATAGTGGGCTAAGAACACCTAATGAGAAAGGGAATGTACTGTGGCCCCGACCTATGGCAAACTTCTCATATTCGAGAAAGAGTACCAGTTTGAAGAAAGGGGATTATATGCGGGAAATTAAACTAAATGAAAATTTAATTGCTCTCTTGTGCTCTCATTGCGGTTGTCCGTTCTGATTCTTTTCCTTCATGAATGTCTAGTTGTAAGAACTAGTGATACAGTTGGCTCTGTGTGTGTGTGTGTGCGCGCGCGCCCGCGCTTGTGCATGTTCAGTGTCTGAAGTTAACAAGAACGTGGACCAGCTGTCATCAATACTGATTTTATTTTTATACATAATTTGTGTAGAACATGGGAAAAAACTTTGTGGAAATGCAAAATATGTGTATTCATCATATAAAAACTGGTAACTGTTACCATCCTTTCTCTTTCATGTCATGGATTCCAGGATCTGACACCTTTATTTTTTAAAAATATTTATTTACTTATTATTTTATGTGAATTGGTGTTTTGCCTGCATGTATAACTGTATAATGGTGTCAGATCTTGGAATTACAGACAGTTGTTAGCTGCCATGTGGATCCTGGGAATCGAACTCAGGTCCTCTGGAAAAACAATCAGTGCTCTCAACCGCTGAGCCATGTCTCCAGCCCCCTGAGACCTTTTTAAATTGAATTGTTTATTGAAAAATCTCAGTTCACCACATGAAATTATATCATCCACTGGCCCAGGTTTATTGTTCTAATGATATATCCTTTTTAATAAAAATTTTAAATGTCTACAGATATGAACTCTGAGGAAAGCTCAGATTCTACTGAATTAATGGGGTGGGCGAATTCTTGGACAGTATAATCAGTGGATTCACCTACTTGTGGGGACTGATTGAGCCTTTCACTAACTCAGAAGCCTTAGGGGTAGCATGTGTGTGAAGTCAGTGCCTCAGTTTTCCTTAGAACTTGAATTATTGCAGTCCCAATTGCTGTCAAGAATATCCCTTTTCAGAAGTCACTGATGTCACTTTCTGTACCCGTGTGTTTAGAGGAACCCTCACATACTGCTTCACTTGAAGGCCATTGTACTTGAGGAGAGTGAGCTCAGTGCCAACACAGCTGAAAGTGTCACCACTCCTGGAACTCTTCGGTCTGCCCCTTTTCTCTGTCTGTAGCTATCAGTTGGTTCCTCTGCACATTTCTTTGTACTCAAGAATAGGTAGAATGTACTACCTTAGAAATGGAAGGTATGATGTGAGTCTTTAGCATGAGATCTGTTCACACCAAGTACTGGTGTGGCGGGCTGTGGGGGCAACCTCCTCACCCAACCAGCAGTGCCGGTAATTGGGAGGAGCAAGACGGTGGGCAAAGGGGAGGCGTGAGGTGGATTCTCCCACAAGAGCAGCTCAACTTGCAGTCCTTCTTACTTCTCTGTGTGCTCAGAACTCTGTTGTAATGCCATCTGGGTCTCCCTGTGTTTGCAAAAGGGGACTTTGTATGCTCTGGGTTATTTGCTTCAAAGTGTTGGGAATTGGAATCAGGGCCTCACACATGTAGGCATCTGCTCTAACTGAGCTGTGTCTCCAACCCTGACTTGTTTTTTTAACTAAACTCATATCCTTGGGCCCTACAAGATCGAAGAGAATTTGCCAAGGAGTAGAGGTGGAAATGGAGAGTGTGAGCACAGAGCAATAAAAAGAGAGCCAGGCTGTTTCTTCTGTAATCCTCATGGGTTTTCATTAGCTGTACACAGAGTGATCAAGTTGGAACTAATAAAAAGCATTAGATATCCTCAGACTGGCACCATTGTGAAAAGATGCAAAGCATCTATCTTTAACTTTGTTCCACTGTCTCATGGGCCTCAGCTGATAACTTAAGATGTTAATATTAGTACATGTATGTAGTAATTCTTAAGAAAACTTATAGCCAAATATTGGAAAGATGAATTTTGTCATCATTCAAGGTCCAGGACCATTTTCTTTGAGGGACATTTAGGAGGAAATTATTTTTGATTGAGAGTCTTTTCTTAAATTACATTTATTTATTTGGTACATGAGTGTACATAGTCATGTGCATATGATATGATGGAATTGGATCCACACATGTCATGGTGCGTGTGGAGGTCAAAGAATAACTCTCAGGAGTTGCTTCTCTCCTTTGACTGTGTGGATCTCAGGGACTGCCTTCAAATCATCTGGCTGGGAGGCAATCACCTCTTGCCAGTGTGCTATCTTATTGACTCTGGGAGAAGATCTGTGGTACATAGGACTTAGAAAGGATCCGGGACACTGAGGAAACCTCCAGCTCATAGCAGTGGCTGCTTGACAGGTAGAAGGTTCTGTCCTTGACTCTGGATCTCCCATCTCTTTGCACAGCTTTCAAAAGCATCTTCTTTACCCCTGAAAATGTGAATGAGGGAGCAGAGAGGTGACACCAGGAAGAGCCTAGGAGCCAGGCTCATTGGGCATTCTTAGTGTGAGCCTGAAAGAATGGGCATATTTTGAGCTAGGAGTTTAACCTCCTTATAGGTAGAAGTTTCTCAGTCCCACCTAGCCCCTGGATCCAGACAAATCTCTCACACCTGCAGTCCCACAGCCACTTATAAAATAATTACTCAGAGGCTTATATTAATTACATTTTTTATGGTTCAGGCGATTACTAGCTAGCTCTTACAACTTAACCCATTTCCATTCATCTATGTATGGTCTCTTGTGGCTTACTTGTGTTCCATTATATCTTGCTTCTTCTTCCCCTTCCCCCCAGAGGCAGCTCACATCATCCGCCCTGACCTCACCTTTCTCTTCTCTCTCTCTCTCTTGACTTTCCATAAGCCAGAACAGCTTCTTCATCAACCAGTGGTCGCAACACATATTCACAGCTCACAGACAGATATCTCACAGTACCTCCTGGATGCTCCGGTTCCTTGTCTAGGAAATGAGGAGATTAAATGTGACTGACCACCTTGTGGAGTTTGTAGGGATTCATGAGAATAGGTTCATCGAAGCATTTGACATTAAGCTCAGTATTGGCCTTGGTGCTGTCATCGTTCAGCTTGTTAAAGTCTGAGCTTAACATCTGTCTTCCCCACAGTCAGGTTTGTGTTGTGAGTCAAGAGCTCTTGAAAAGATGGGATAGTGGTAAAAATTCCTCTACAGTGAGTGTGTGGAGGAAAAAGATCACACTACGTACATTAAATATATGTAATCTATGTCAGTCATACCTCAGGAAAAGTGCAAAAAATCATTAGAAAAATTTAAAAGATAAGAAGAACAAAGAGAAGACATGATCACATAGGCAAAGCACAAAGCCTATGTTCAGTGTGTACCGTTTTGTTAAACTTAAAGATTTGTGTTTCTTCTCTGACCTGGAAGTCTATTAACCAACCTGATGGGTTACCCCATTTTTTCCATTTCATGCAAAAAAAGCAAGCCTTCCTGTAGTTGCCTAGTATGTATGAAAAGACAACCAGTTGTGCATATCAGGCCTCCTTTTAAAGTTACAGCCGGACACAGCTTCTTTTCACCTGTGACCTCCTCTCTCTGGCCCTCAGAGCTAAAAACAGTTGATTAAACACCAGGCAGTTGGTTGATTTTTCTTAAGTACATTCTTAGATATTCAGGTGGTAAGCTGGCATTTGCTTTGAAATTTGCATGTTTGTATTCCAGGGACTAAGTAAGGGAAAGCATCAATATAAATGAGTCTGGTTTCCTGCATTCAGGGTATGATAAAGACTTGGAAGTGTCTGATAGACTGTGGGCATGTGAATCTTTTTCGATGTTTTAAGTAGAACTTTGTTTGTCTCAACTGGACACACAGGAGACCCTGTCCTGCTTCAGACAGCCACAGCCATGAGGTTATGGAAATTGTGTCCTGCTGAGAGTTAAATCTTCTTAACCTCTTGTCTCCACAGTGGTGTATCCTATCATTTCTCCAGAGTAGGGCTTAATGACAGTCACCCAGGTCTATTACACATTTTACTGTAAGTGCTATAATAGTCACATGTAGCCATTTAAAGATATTTTACAAAGAAAATCATAGGACTTGGGGGCAGTCACTCATTTTCCTAATACTATTTAGCACATATGGAAGTGTACAGCAACCAAGAAGCAGGAGAAATATTAAAAATATACCACAATGAGCATTTGAGTATAGCAAGGTGACAAACCACTCTCTATCTCAACTATGTAATCAGGAAATTTTAGGAATTAGGACCTTACATTTATTGCATGCCACCTTTTAAAGGTTTTAGCGTTACCTTGGTACTTTTGACCTCGAGGACGCTGATCTGTTCCATGACTGTGCCCCATCTGAAACCAGGAAGGAAAAACAGATGCTCCCACTGTGCTTCCAGGACTGACCCCAGTAGCCAATTTCTCTCTCATGCCTATCCGTATCCTGCTCTTTCCCCAGGTTGAGTATGTGATCAAGTGTGACATGTCAGCTCTGCAGAAGATTCTGTATCGCCATATGCAGGCCAAGGGGATCCTCCTCACAGATGGTTCTGAGAAAGATAAGAAGGTATGTTGCCAAAGCCGAGAGACTCAGGTACTGCAATATGTCTGCACATGTTCAGATGGCTATGGCCTTCAGCATTTCCAGGAAGCCTTCCTGTGAATAGTGGTTGTTCCTGTAATGCATGGGTCTTAGGGAAGGGGGCAACAGTAGCTGGCAGAACCCTCAATACCCTGTTAACTACATTGGGGTGGGACAAAAGAGGGTCTGTGCTCTGCTCATGTTTCTATTACCAAAGATTTCAACATTGTTCATGATAGCTCAGCAGAAAACACAAGCTGCCTAGTGTTGGGTGATATTTTAAGACATTTTAATGTCTAGCATCCATTGTGTGTGGTCTGCCAGAATCCTATGTGTAATCCTATGAGTCGTTCTCTAGCCAGCCAGCTCCCAAATAGTGACATGGAGATTTATTATTAATTATGAAAGTTTGGCCTTCAGCCTAGGCTTGTTTTCAACCAGCTCTTATAACTTAAATTAGCCCATATTTTTAATTAATCTACATTCTACCACATGTCTTTTACCTCTATCCCATTCTATGTCTGGCTTGTATCTCCCCATGCCTAGATCGGAGTTTCCTCTCTGCCTGGAAGTCCCACCTATTTCTCCTGCTTATCTATTGGCCATTTAGTTCTTTTCTAAACCACTCAGAAGGCTCCTTAAGCAGAGACACATGTTTACAGTGTAAACAAATGCCCTACAATATCTATAAACAGATGTGACATAATGCCATCTACTTCAATTAATTTGTAAGATTTACTTTTCTGTAGGATAAATTAATAACAATGTCAATGCTATGTCTGACCCAGAAATGGCTAGGTAACACCTGAAATTCTGGGCTCAAGGTGTGTAAATACTAAGACGTATTAGTACGTAGTACGTATGTAGAGCTCTTTCTCTAAGCTATGTAGTCAGCCTGTTGTTCCTTCCCTCACCCCCTCTCTTTTCTCAGTGCTAGACTTGTACCCAAGCCTTTCATAAGCAGGATACAGGCTCCACCAATAAGCTACACCCTTGGTTCTGATGCCTAGTTTTAAAAAATTGGAAATACTTAATCAATGAATAATAGTTCCATTTCTTTTTTATTATACTTTTTGCTCAGGGGAAAGGAGGTGCCAAAACACTTATGAACACTATTATGCAACTGAGAAAAATATGCAACCACCCATATATGTTTCAGCACATTGAGGTGAGTCTGTGTCTTCTATTTTGATCTTTATTGTGCTAATTAAAAAAGGCAAATCTCCAGATATGTGTAAAACATATGTGGCGATGTCCAGCTAACATGGTCCCTGCCTTTCTGGGAGAATTAATAGACCTGTATCCTGGGTGTGGATTCGCTTTGGCACTGACTGCCTGAGCAGCTGGAATTTTATAACTAACAGTTTAAAGTAGTGAGGAAATGTTGGGAGCAGTGGCTCATTATGTGGATTTGGGTAAATGCTGCGAATTACCTTGTTACTGCCGGAGTTTTGAAATTACAGATGATGACAGATGCAGCCAGCTTTCACTGAAGGGTGCTGGGAGAAATACTTAAATAATGTGCTTATAGATATTGAAGAGAAAGATGTTCTTGAAATATTATTCTGGTGAGAGATGCTGGCTTTAACCTATGGTGTAGATTGATATATTTTTTCCTGCCTGGTTTCCATCATGATGGTGTAGACTGTTGTCTTGTTCTGACACTAAGGTCTCTAGAACACTGTTTGTAGATCATAGCACATTTTCTACCTTGTTTGCTCCATGTGGATGAGATTCCGTCATTGACAAGGTTTACTCTAGTGGGGGAGTTGGCTTGAGCAGAAGTACAAAGAAGACACCTTCACCATCTGCATGCAGAACTACATGGACCTGAGACAGTTGACACCATAAGGGCCATTGCTTACTACAAACTAGACAGGAGAAATGGCCAAGGGGAAAAGTGCTTCAGGGCTCTGCTCTATTTATACAATTGACAGAACCTTCCAGAAAATTAAAGCTGAGTTATAGTACAAAGTGAGTTAAAATATTCTTAGCTTTGAGTATCCCCTCCTGCCCCATCCTAGTATATTTTGGCAGTCATGTATGTTGGATCAGTTGACACTTTCTTACTGACCCTCCTTAATATTAGAGGTCCATTTTGACTAGCTGAATGGATGAAGCATGACACCACCATGGCCTTCAAGTCCTTAGGAAAGAACATTCATAGATATAGGAGGGAGACCACGGGGAAGGAAGAAGATCCTCACACAGATTAAAGAGTGTCGGTGGATTTATGAGAAAGCATTTTTGAACATAGAGTGTCCATGGATGTAGAGAGAGAGTCTATGGGCAGAAGGAGATCATCTGTAGACATAGGAAGAACATCTATGGATGGAGGGTAGTGTCCATAGACATAGGGAGCTTATCCATGTACATAGGGAACTGTTCATAGACACAGAGCATCTATGGATAAAGAGAGAGCATCCACAGACATTAGAGAACATCTTTGATCATAGGGGTGAATTTTTGTACATAGGAGACCATCAGTAAATATCATGAGAACATCTATGGACAAAATTCTCTTGGCAGAGAAGTATATTCATAGGTTTAAGAAGTGCATCCATAATCCTAGGAGTAACATCTGTGGGTGTAGGGATAGTATTCACAGATAGGGAGAGCATACATAAGGGAGGTATTGACCTGAGGAGAGTTATGATGGTATGACAGAAGGGAGAATATCTATACATTCAGAGAAATTATCAATAGACACAGGAGTAGCTGATTGCTAGATAGAATATTTTTGGACTGTGCTAGTTTTATGTTTACCTGTCACAAGCTATAGTCATCTAATAGGAAGGAACCTCAGTTGAGAAAATGCTTTTTGAATATCTGGTTATAGGCAAGCCTGTGGTACATTTTCTTAAGTTAGTGGTTGATGGGAGAGGGTCCAGCGTATTGTGTGTGAAGACATTTCTAGGCTGGTGGTCCCGAATGCTATAAGAAAACAGGTTGATAAAGCAATGAAGAGCAGGCCTATAAGCAGCATCCCTCCATGGCTTCTGCATCATCTCCTGCCTCCAGGTTCCTTCCCTGTTTCAGTTCTTGCCTCACCTCCTGTCAATGAGCTGTGATTCAGGATATGGGAGCCAAATAAACTCTGTTCCCCAATTTGCTATTGGTTATGGTGTTTCATCACAGCAGTAATATCTACTGTGACATAGATGCAGTAGTGAGTGTCTGTGACAAAGAGGACAGAGAACAATATATGGACATAAAGGACAGTATCCCTAGACATGACAGAGTATCCATATGCAATCAGGTGAGTGTCTGGACACAGAAGACCGTGTCCATCAAGCATGGAGATAGAGCTCCAGAAAAAAGAGGGGATGTGTTTATAGATCTGAGTAAAATTTGAACTGTTGAAGCACTTTAAAAAGTCCTGCTGATCAGCTATAGCTATTGAGATATATGCATGAAGAAGAATCCATTGCTCAGTAGGGAGATCCTGCCACAAGCTGCTTGGTTACTGGGACTGGGTGAGGCAAGGCTTGACCCTCCAGGCTGTCTACTGCCTTTTACTGAGAGAAATAGATTCTAGGCCTGGTGAGTGGATCAACTTTGGGAATTAATTTTTTTTTTTAATTTATGTTTATGAGTGTTTTTCCTGCATGTCTGTCTGAGCATTGCTTTTGTGCCTGGTGCTTGTGGAAGCCGGAAGAGGACATTAGATTCCCTGGAACTAGAGATACAGATGCTTATGAGCTGCTCTATGGGTGTTAAAACTAGAACCTGGGTCCTCTGAAAGAGCAGCCAGTGCTCTTAACTAAGAGGGCCTTCTCCCCAGCCTCCTGGATCAACACCTAGATCAGAACACATGAAGTAGCACTAACTGTCACATTAAGAAGATGAAAGAAACCTTTTGCTGATGCTGGGAGTATGCTGAGATAGGGACTGGGGCAGCATAAGAAACAGTTCCTATTGCCAAAATGTTTGCGTTTATGGTTAACTCCTATTCCTGAGACAGTTTTGAGATATTCTTATCTATAAAGAACTGTGGGAACTTAGCAGTTATGCAACTCTTTCTTCTTTTTGGCCATTTGGGTAGGAAGGAGGAATGTGTCTTAGTATCTGGGGCTTCAGGAAGAAGAGCGGTGTGCTGAGGTTCCGGACAGATGCTCTCTGGCGCCTGCTTGTTTGTACTTTAAGTGGTTGTTCTTACATAGGCAGACTGCATGGATGCTTGTTTATATAACAGTTTCTGGCTCCTAGAAACCAGAGCCTGCAATTGTCACTGACTCTATCTTAGTTAAGAGCTTTTATTGCTATGAAGAGATACCATGACCGTGGCAACTCTTTGAAAATAAGACATTTAATTCAGGTGGCTGGCTTGCAGTTTCAGAGGTTCAGTCCATTATCATCATGATAGGGAGCATGGCAGTGTGTAAGCAGACATGGTGCTGGTTATGTCTTGACCAGGAAGTCAACTGACTGCCTCGCTGAAGGAAGCTTTCGGAAAACAGACCTCAAAGCATGCCCCAACAAGGCCACACCTCCTAATAGAGCCAGTTCCTTTGGGGGCTATTTTCTTTCAAACCACCACATTCCACTCCCTGGCCCCCAAAGGCTTATAGCCATATCATAATGCAAAAAAAAAAAAAAAGTACTCAGTCTAACTTCAAAAATCCCCATAGTCTATTAAGTCTCAAACTTGTTTTGAAGTCCAAAGTCTATTCTGAGATAAATGGCAATCACTTGACTGTAATCACTCTGTCAAAATCAAAAAGCAGATTACAAACTTATAACGCATAGTAGCATACACTACCATTCCAAAACACAGGGAAGGGAGCATAGGGAGGAAATGCTGAACCAAAACAAAACAAAACAAAAAATCCCAGCTGGACAACTCTGAACTTTTAATCTCCATGCCTTATGTCAAAGCGCTCTTCAGATCTCCAACATGGTTCAGCTTTGTTGACTGCAACACACTTCTTTCTCTCCGGAGGGCTGGTTCCACTCCAGTTAGCAGCTCTCCTCTGCAGGTAACCCACAGTTCTAGCATCTCTAACATCTTGTGTTCTCCAAGGCAATTCAGTCTTCAACTTCACAGCTTCAGACAATGACCTCTCTACTAGGGCTCCATTCAGGGACACCCCTGATACTTGGCTGGCCCCAGAGTAATTCCTTCTGTGCTGAGGCAATTTCCATAACCCATTTCTTCTATCCTTAATTCTAAAGCCCGAACTATGTAGCTGAAGCTGACAAGTTCTGCTGTTTGCTGGGGCTAGAACATGGTCCCTTGTTCAATTACATCTTCACCAGCTTTCTGCTTTGTACCATCACTGACAGGCTACAGGGGCCAGTTACACTGAAACTACCACAGAGTCTTTGGCTGTTATGATGAGCTCAAGATGCTGTGCATGTTTATCAATGTTTGTTTTGTTTTCCACATACCATGTATTGGTACCAATAATTCCACAACCCCAGTTTTGAGACTGGACTTATCTTCTTGGGGACTTTCAAAATGAAGTTTTGAAATGAAGGACCTGAGAAATGAGGGTTGTGCTTTATTTTGATCAGGGGGTCTCTCTGTGTGTCCTACATTGGCCTAGAACTCATAGCCTTATCTGTGGAACTATATTAAAAGGATGCATCATTAGGAAGGTTGAGAACCACTGATCTAGTATGATTGGAGATTTATTTGTAAAGAGAAGAGGGAGAGCCAGGAAGAGGTCAGTGAATGTTACAGAATGGCCACATTTCTATTGCTTGCTATTGGTGTGTTTTGTTTATGCTTATGTGATAGTTATGACTGGCTTGTATTAAACCCTACCTTTAGCTTGGACAGTGAGCTTGTGGGTGGATCCCCAGAAATAGCTCCAGGCCCAGCTCCTGGCCAATACATGCTCAGGCACTCTCCAGTGGGACAGAAAGGACCTCAGAGACCTGAGTTTCTGATTTGCTCTTGCAGGATCATTTCATTTGTTCTGACTGTGCTTTAGACATACTGAAGAAACCAAAAAGCTAATGCCGTCATGTAAAAATCACTTTCTTCTCTCTTTTCAAGGAATCCTTTGCTGAACACCTGGGATATTCAAATGGGGTCATCAATGGGTAAATCCTCTTTTTTTCCTCTTTCATGATGCATTGTTATTGGCCTTACCTAACCTCTTTCTGTAGCATCCAGCCTCTTTATACCTCCTTGTTCCCCTACAGAGGGACAGAAGTTGCTAAGCAAAACGATAGCAGCATCCCCTTGTCCTTTACAGACATCAATTTCATTTTGCCCTAAGCGACTGTTTATTCAAAGGACATAGATCTCATTTAAGAAACTTACCAGGGCTTTCAGGTCCTAAAAACCGCTGTTTCAGTCCTAATGTGTAACTTGGACCTGAAGAGAATTCCGCCCCCCAACTAATTTCCTATGCATGCATGAAAGAAAATGTCTCATCTGCCTTAAGTGGATGATAAGTTTTACAGTCAGGTTTTGGAATATGTTCTAAGTAGGATTTTTAATAGATAGCATGGACATAGGACAAAGCCACACCTTGCAGAGAAACAATGCACCAGAGAAACAATGAAGCTTCCCTGCACAGAACATCTTGAATCTCACTCTAGGCAGGGTATGTGTTCTTGTTGAATCCCAGGGTCAACAGAAACTGGATCCCACCATGATTAGGGCCAACTAGCTCTTCTCAGTCCTTGTTTCAATTGTCCCCTGGGTCTTGAGGCCACTCCTGCTTCTTCCCCGAATGGCCAGAGGTACAGGGGAGCATGGATATTGAGGAGCAGGTTTAAGAGTAAGTGATGGGTAGCAGGAAGCCAAATGTGAAAATGGATTGGTTAGGAACAAAATGTCCTATGGCATAAATTCTGCCACTCAGTGGTATATTTTCAGTGTTGACTGCATGTACATGAGTGACTGCTTTATATAGTTTCAACCCTAAAAGTAAATCTCAGTATTACACAACACAGACCTGTTAATAGGAAACTCAAAAGTTTATCCTGAAAGATAAATTTTATCCTACAAAGTTATCCTGCTTCAGCTTCCCTCCCTACCGCAGCATCACCTCCTTCTCCCATCACGTTTTGGCCTTGCACTCCTGTAGTAAGTAATCTAGGACTTTATCCCTGCGTGCTCTCTCACACAGGGGCCAATGGCAGCCCTGGAAAACAGGCTACTCCAGGCCATACTCCTGCTTAGAACATATCAGTCATTGACCATTGCACTGAAAACCAGAGCAGTCCCAAATGAACCCCCAGGACTTGTTCCATGCTCACTGCCCCCCAGGCCCTCCGGTCCCACTATCCTTGCTTCACTTATGCTAAGTTATACTCACCATTGCTTTGTCCCAGTTTGTGAGGCCTACCAGGCTCCTGCAGTGTCCAGGGCCTGTGCTCATGGATTTTCCGTTCCCCACAGTCTCCTCTCTACGTGCATGCCCTCATTTCTTCCTTAGATGTCTTTTCACTCATTATTCTAGGGTTTTAGCTAAAGTGTTCTCTCTCCAGAAAAGTCACTGGCCTCATAGAACTCCAAGTCAGTGATTGACAAGCTGTGTCAGTAAAGAGGCAGATAGGAAATATTTTCAGCTTTGTAGACTATGAAGTCTGCCCTACCTATTGACAGGGTTAGTGTAGGATAGACTCAGATGCAGAGAGAAGCATGGGCATGCCTGTGCTTTGGTTAGACTTTGTTTCTCAAAGCATCTACCATGGCTTAGCACACACATGGGTTAGTTTTCATCACTTCCTACTTTTCTTTATAGTCCTGAGCACAGCGTATAGTTGCACATTTTATTATTGTATGCCTGCCCACATTGTGTTAGTACCCAGTAGATGCTCAGTATGTATTAGAGTAAATCATGAGTGTCCTAAATTAACTCTATGGCTCACCATGAAGATTCTTAGAGACCTGGGAGAGTTTCCTTTTCTTTCTGGCACATGCCACATACGTAACACATACATCATACCCTTCATGGGTCTTCTAGAGATGGTGTTTTCCCCTCTAAATGTTCTCATGGCTTTGAAGCTGATGTCCATTCATTCATTCATCCTTCCACCCACAGTTCCTTACTGAATGTTTACTACGTGCCAGGCTCTATCTGGAAAGCTAAGCACTTCTGGATCTCTCAAGAAGACAGCAGTAATACTGCCTTCTTGTTTTGCGTTTTTGGGTTCAGGGCTGAGCTGTATCGGGCCTCGGGAAAGTTTGAGCTTCTTGATCGTATTCTACCCAAATTGAGAGCGACTAACCACCGCGTGCTGCTTTTCTGCCAGATGACCTCTCTCATGACCATCATGGAGGATTACTTTGCTTTTCGGAACTTCCTTTACCTGCGCCTTGATGGTAAGTGCGGAAGGCATCAGACTCAAGCCACACTTCTGAAAATGGAGGGGCCATGGGTCCTAAGCTCCAATCTCAGCCAAAGATGGGGAAGGAATAACGCTGAGGAGCGGGTATAAGGCTGTATGTGGGTCTGCTAGGTACAAAATGTATGTCTCCTGATGTCCTCCACAGCACTGACATGATCTGCACAGCTGTTTATCCCACATACACACTAACACGGACTCAGAATCCTGTCTGAGTACTGCAACTGGACAGAGCAGAGGAACTAAACTCCTTACTTAGTCCCTGTGTTGTGAACATATTTTAAGGAGTGCACTCTATGTCTCCTTCATTCAGTTAATAGTGCAATGTCTTATTTATGAGTTTGCCATTGAGGCCTTTGTCTCTAAACAGGACATAGGTATGAGCCACATTGTTAAGAGATGAAATGTCATTGCTTTCTGGACTTTTGCACACTGTCCTACTTAGTGTGGATATCTGTAGATATTTAATAAATTCTGGGATATAAGAGAGAGAAAGCACCACAGTCAATTCTCACTCAGCTGTCTTGCAACTTCCTCAGCCTTGCTCCTGGTCACTTCTGCCAGTGCTTCTGTTCTCTCTGGGTTTCTACAGCCCTTATATACCCTATCCCATCCAGGTTAGGATTAAAGGTGTATAGCCTTGAACTCACAGAAACAGAAGAAGTTCTGTCTCTGGAGTTATGGGATTAAAGATGTAGGTCACCACTTCCAACTTTCCCTGTGCTGGGATTAAAGGTGTGTGTGATTGACTCAACTGTTTATCTTTGTATTCAAGGATCAAGGATTTCCTGAGCTGTCTGCCTAGGATTTGGCTGTGTGGTCTCTCTGATAGCCCAGGCAGGATTTATTAAACATCTACAAATATCCACAACTTAGGGTTTTCATTCCTGTGATAAATCACCATGACCGAAAACAACTTGGTGAAGAAAGGGTTTATTTCATCTTGTAAGTCCCCAGTCACACATGGAGGAACATGTCTCACTGGCTGGCTTGCTCACTTTGCTTTCTTAAATATCTCAGGATCACTTACTTTCTCAGGTTGGCACTGCCCACAGTGAGCTGTGGCCTCCCACATTACTCAGCAACGAGAAAATGCCTCCCAGGTTTCCTGACAGGCCAGTCTGGAGGGGGCGTTTTCTCAGTTGAGATGCCATCTTCCCAAATGCCTCTAGCTTCTGTCAACTAGACATAAACTACCAAGCACACAAACTATTTAAAGAAATTGTCTTAAATTTAAGGATGAAATTTGACTGGGCCTGGTGGTGCATACCTTTAATCCCAGAACTCAAGAGATAGAGACTAGTGGATCTCTGTGAATTCAAAGCCTGCCTGTTCTACATGGTGATTTCTAGGCCAGCCAGGACTACATAGTGAAACTCTGTCTCCAAAAGAAGAAGGGGGGGGGAGGAAGTGAATGAAATCTAAATATCATATTAATAAGTAAAATATGAGTAGAAGTAAATATACATTGAAATATATTTCCTAAATTAATGGCTAAATTGAATAATGACCATAGTATCTCAGGGATGAAAGAAATGGCGATTGTTAAAGTCCAGCAGTGGATAATGTGGCCAAGAAGATGTATGTAGGGATAAGAACACACTTCTGTACAGGATGCATGTGACTCTGGGTGCAGAGAACCCAGCCATCTAGTAACCATTTTTATATGATTCAGTGTAATGTTACTGTTAAGTGAATGGAAACCCCCAACCCTGCACCCACCTCATGCATGGTTAATTAGAAATAAACCAAGCACACTTGGCAAAGGGTTTTGTACCTGAGTTTTTAGGTTCATTTTCTGTATGGCCTACCTCTTGGGGTCTTAGCTTAAGCCTTTTAGTCTCATTTAAAGTTGGTTGTGCCATCAGACACTCGATGATTGAAAGCCTCTTTACCTTGTGTCTCCAGTTTCCAACTGATGAACTGTTAAGTCGACATGAATGCATGTCCCTAGATAAGCTTATCATCCATCCATTTTCTCTCATCGAATCTGAGTAATTTTTTTTTTTCTCTTGGAGTGGAGCCCTTTCTCCCACTATGGATGCTTCCTATGATTGCTCTGGTAAAGCAGACAGGTTTAATTTTCTCCTGGGTTGTAGGTTGCTAGCCACACTGAGATGTCTGCCCAACACTGTTGCTACTTCCTGTAGCTTTTTTGAATCTTTTAAAAATTTATTTATTTTTATTTAATGTGAATTGGTGTTTTGCCTGAATGTATCACTGTGCAAGGGTGTCAGATCTTGGAATTACAGACAGTTGTTAGCTGCCATGTGGATGCTGGGAATCAAACTCAGGTCCTCCAGAAGAGCAGTCAGTACTCTTAACCGCTGAGCCATCTCTCTAGCCCTTCTTTTTTGAATCTTAATGTGGGGACTGTAGCCAGGGAATCTTTGAACCTATAAAACAGATGAAAGGCTAGAAAGAGGCTCAGCAATTAACCCAACTCAAGTGCTGGGTTGAGTTCCCAGCATCCACACAGCAGTTTACAACCACCTGTAACTCTAGTGCCAGGGATTCCATTGCCCTCTTCTGGCCTTCATGAGCACTGCACATGTGTGATATCCATGCACACAGGTACAGGGGACACATGAAACATTTAATGCCAGAAATATTTTTTTTTTAAGTTACAAAAAGTGATTGCCAGTCTCTCTTGTGTTTGCTTGCCTCTTAAACTGTTTGGTTGTTGTTTTTATTCTTATGTATATTAATTATCTGTAACAGCTAATGTAAGGCTACATGCAGGATAAAAAGGAAAATACTTCATGGACATTGTTAATTTTCTCAGTAAACAAGTGTCTTTTGTGCCTGTCAGCACAGTTTCCATTTAGCTGAGCTCCACAAAGCTGAGCTGTGAAACCAGGTTCTAACTTGGATTATCTAGTTCCAAAAATGCTGGGTTTGAGCATGCCCAGGGAAATAACTCTGCCTTTGAAATACAGTTAGCTTGTCCATCAGCAGCATTCTAAAAAGGATTCTGAACTTAGCCATACTACTGGGAGCCAGGGAAACAAGATAACTGGGCAGTTGTTTCAGGAGAGATGAATCCATGATGCCTACAACAGGTTTTTTCACTGCAAACAGCAGCCATTCACTTTGGAAGTAGAGAGCGTTGTACACATGGCTATGTTAGTATTTACCTTTCCAGCTGCTCCCCACACTACCCCATCATCCAGATCATAAAACATCTTCAGACTTCCATTACCAAACTGGACATCTCAACTTTGCTTTCAGGAAGAAAAATCTCTTGCTCAAAGCTAAGCAGACTGTGATTACACACATAGATTTAGTCACTATCCTATTATGTTGTTATGGTGGAAAATGACTTTTTAGTTTTATTTTGTGAGTGCAAATAGTGAAATTTCATCCAGAAGATGAAATTTCCCAAGGCAGCCAAAACTCAGTGAAAAATTAGCCGTCAGGACAGTCTGGCAATGTGTTCCATGTGTTCCTTCTGGCAAATTCTGGCGTTTTCAACACAATTGCCCCTTGCTGTTAATTGTGTTTCTGTAATGGGTGGTGTCCTACATCAGAGTCCAGCACACCATGAAATAGACAGCTCTCCAAATCCCCTGCACCTGCAGTGAGGTGCCTTGCCTTTGGATGAACTCTTACAGGACAGTTGGGGACTACCCTAGCAATACTGAAGAGGTTCCTGGTGAGCGGCTAATTCTACTGATGGAGGTGACAAGTCAGGACATAGGATCTTCTCATAGGAAATACTGTAGCTGTGCATGGACAGTAATTGAATATTTTTTAAATTTCTTTATAATATGTCAAATCTCCAGCTATTTTTTACAGTTTAAGCATTCAGAAGATATATACTTGATCTGTTTGCCCGAGGTCTCTTGTAGAGAGCCTGGGACTCCTTTGACTAAAGAATGTTTACACTTATTTTTCAGTGCTCTGTTTTACACTTGAGGTTATTTTATCCTAGGTAGACTTATTCCCCAGATGATTCTATTCATATCTTAAGACCTAATCTTTGCCAGGTCGTCTTTTAGGGATTAAAACTGTAGAAGGTTGTAACCTCAGAGTATCCAAGTGCCAGTTTTCATTAGCCTGGCTGCTAATGAACCATTTTTTTTTTTTTCTCTTTTCTCCATTCTAGAAGGAATTCTGTTTGTTTGGCCTTTCGTTTTGATTTAAGGCAGAGGACAAACTGCAAGTGGAGATGCCTTCTGAGTAATCTAAGGCTGCAGCTGGCATTACTTACATAAAGTATATTTCAAGACACAAAACATACCTGAACAAGCTTAAAAAAATAATATAATCTTCCCAAACTGAACCCTGCGTAGGAGATCAAGTGTGGGGTTAGGGAGTTTTTAGGACTTCTTGTAGCTCAATGTTAAACTGTTTATCTACCCTGTGCAAGGTTCTGGGTTCAATCCCTACTACCTCTAACTAAAAGTCAGATTTTCATGTAGAATTCTCCATTTACAGAGAGATAGGAGCTCTAGTTTAGACTTCCAATTTCCCTCCAAAGTCCTATGTGGAAAATGTTTGCTTGTCTCTACTGGGGGACTGGATGAACCTGTGAGGGGCAGGGTCTAGTGGGAAGTCACTTATGGACATGCATTTGAAAGAGATGATGGGCCCTCCCCTTATGTTTTTTGTCTTAGTCACAAGGTAGCCAGTGCTGCTATGAATACATTTATGTCATGATGCTGTTTTATAAAGGGCACATAGCAAACTCTTCAATTAATGGTAGACAGGGGTCTCTAAAACTGTGAGACAGAAGTCACATGTTTTCTTCCTGTGTAGATGAAGACTTACTGGAAAGGCAGCATAGAGGAGGTCTCCTGCAAAACAGCACATGTCTTCTGTTCATTGGCATTATGGACAAATAGTTTGCTCTAATCTCAGGAAGCCAGTTCTGAAAAAAGAAAAAAGAAAGATTTGCACATTTCAGACTCCACTCACTAAACCACCCCTCCCCCAAGCCTCGCTTCCTGCAGTTCCCCCTGGAAGGATTTGAGCAGTTCACCAAACAAAAAATCTAATTTAGAAACTAAGACTAGTCCGCAGAACATTGCTTTGTTACAAGAGGAAAGCCCCCAGACCATCATTCCTAATCCCCACTTGCCATATTTGGGGAACTGGCTCTCTTCCCTCCTGAGGATGCTCATTATTTTTACTAAATGTGTAAAACAGATCCTCCACGGTTGGGAACTTGACCCTAGTGAGTAACTTGATTCCTTTGGCTGGAGTCAGTTAAACGTTTTAATTCCCTGAAATAAATCGTGCTGTATTTTCATCTTTAAAAAAGAAAAACAACCCAAAAGACAAAAAACACATAGGAGTAATATTTGTACAGCAGCCAGCAGGGGAGTATCATATAACATGCTTAGATTTTCCCATCAGCCTGTTCAGAACCCAGGAGCACACTTCCCTATCGAAATACCTTCAGGTGAAATGCTGGTGGTGCCCTGTGCTGTTCCTTCCACGGTGCATTTTTTTGCAGAAGCTGGATGAAATGTTTCCTGATGGCTAGCATGGAATATGCATGTGCTCACAAGAGAGCATCACACCTGGTGATCTCTGCTGAGTCTGTACTCTTCAAAACCCTGTCTAATGACCACCCTGCTATCTAACAACCTGCTGGGTTGACTGGTATTAGTTTAGCATCTTTTCATCCAAAGAACATCAAGCTGGTCTCAGAAACAGGAGGCTCACCTCTAGATATTGTGGGTTAGAGTCTTCAGAATGGAAGCAATCCCTTCATTTGGATGATTAATCCTATCCTTGGTACCAATGCAAATGCTAAGGCCATAAAGAGCAGATTTTTGTTTAAATTCACTTGGGGAAGGTAAGTAAGTGCCCATAATAATGCCACTCAGGAAAGTGGCTTTACACTGTTTTAATCACTGTTTTCATGCATGTGAGTATACATATATGTGTGTGTGACTTAAGTCCAGGAAATGTTTCATTAGATCTTTGAGTAAGAATGTTCTAGAAATTGTGAAGTTGCAAAGGTTATCTGGTCAGAAACGGGTAAACACTCTCTTCCTTTTTATCCTTTTTTTTTTTTTTTTTTTTTTTCTAATTGCAAAATGCTTCAAGTTCCTTCTAACACTACAAAACCCTCAACCGTTACCTTACCAATGTTTTAGAGGATTGGGGGTGTATTTCTCAAGGATGCAGGCATTTTTGTCTAGTTTTCTGCCTTTTCCGGAAGGAGTTAATTGGCAAATTTATTTTTCTTATCCCCTCAGGCACCACCAAGTCTGAAGATCGTGCTGCTTTACTGAAGAAATTCAATGAACCCGGGTCCCAATATTTCATTTTCTTGCTGAGCACACGGGCTGGGGGCCTGGGTTTAAATCTCCAGGCTGCGGACACAGTGGTCATCTTTGACAGCGACTGGAACCCTCATCAGGTGTGCATATCTACTCGGGAGCCAGGACTTCCCTCTGGAGAGGAAGGGAAAGATTATCAGTTTCATCACTCACATTTATAGGACAGAGCATATTTCTAAATGACCAGGCAGTTTCTCCAAAGGAGAAATAGCCCAGCCAATTATTATGGCTGTTTTCTTATATCCCTTGGAGCGAAGCTATTTTTGTGTTATACTCAAGCCTATGAAGAGCCCAAGAATGGGCCGGAAGACGCACTTTCTTCTGTCTTAATCCCATCTCTTGGGATTGCCATTGAGCAAATTGCATCTGGTGAAGGATAAATCAAAAATGTTCCGGGGGCTGGGGTGGAGCTCAGTGGCAGACTATGAGCTTGGTTTTCATAAGGCTCCTCAAAGACCAGTAATGGTAAAGTCCTTCAGGACCAGTAGTAGTCAAAACAAAGTAAATAGCACAACAGCTAACATTCATTGAGAACTCTCTCTACATCGGCCTTGCTTTACTCAGTTTTCACCATCACCCAGGAAGGGCGTGAATGTTACTATTTACATTATTGCCATTAAGGAGAATGAGTCCCACACAAGTTAAATAACTTCTTCATGGATAGTTAGTATAGGACAGTTAAACTTCTATTTCGTATGTCATTGATAATCACATGAAAAAAGTATCTTATGGAGAATATTTGTTATGTTAGCCTTTTTTTTTCCCCCTAGGTAACATTAGATGTATTCTTTTACAGGGATATTTTGGTGGTGCCACAATAAACGTTGCATAGATCTTCTATGCCACAGGTTTCCTGAGAAACCTTAGGACATAGAGCATCTGGCTGTAAGGTACTGGGTAGAATGATGTCAACAAGGTTTCGTGCATAGTGTAATCATTCCTGGATTTTAACTGCTAAAAGCAGGGACTGCACTTCTCATAGGAACACAAACTGTGTCCATCTCCCCTAGGTTCCTCAGCATCTGGCCATCCTCAGCTGTAACATGCCCATCTCCTGGTCATTGGGAAGGCTGAGTGGTAGGGACTTCCAGAAATTGCTCCTGGCCAGAAGTGAAGTGCAGAGGTACATTAGACTTGAAAGACAGCTTTAAAGAAGCACAGGCTTGCTTCTACTAGTAGCTGCCCCACCCAGAGGTATCTAGTTCAATGAGCCTGGGTACCTCTGTGTTGGACATTGATCCAACTTATTCTCTGTGGGATAAGAAGACTTAACTAGAACTCAGGGTAGGAACCACCAGCAGAGTCCGCTTGCTTCAAGTTCAGAAACACTTTTTATGTATTTCTTTCCATTTCCCTGGTTGCATTCTGCAGCTGAGGCAGGATTCCTTTCAGGGTGGCGGATCTGTGGTTTTCGTCCTTCCTCTTTGCTTTCAGTGTCTGGCCTGCCTGGAAGCAAAGGGAGAATGTAGAAATTCAGAATTGCCAAGAAAATCCTGCATTCATCAGATTCTCTTCAAACTGTTGATGAGGAACACAGCTTTGGATTTTTATTTTGAACTGAAAGTTCTCTGGCTGTCTAACAAAACCATCAACCATAAAGTCTCCGGAGAGGCTCTCTTCTTTGTTAGACTCTCGAGTTCAGATATCACGTCTTGGTCAGTATTCTATTGCTCTGAAGAGATAGTATGAGCAAAGACACTCTTATAAAGGAAAACATTTAATTGCTGCTGGATTACAGTTCAGAGGTTCATTCAATTCCATTATTGTTATGGCGGGAAGCATGTCAGCACACAGGCAGACATGGTGCCGGAGAAGGAGCTAAGAGTTCTACATCCGGAGCTGAAGGTAGCAGGGAGAACAAGCCACACTGGGCCTGGCTTGAGCTTCTGAAATGTCAAGCCCACCCCCAGTGACACACTTCCTCCAACAAGGCCACACCCACTCCAACAAGGCCACACCTCCTAGTAGTGCCACTTCCTATGGGCCTATAGGTGCCATTTTCATTCAAACTGCCACAAATCATCACACATAAATGAGGGTGATGAAGTTTGAGAGTACTGATTGAAACGCAAACATAAAAGGACCTTGTTGCACAAGTTTGTGATGTCAGCTGTGAGGGAGGCAAAAGCAAGAAGATGAGAGATTCATCCTGTTTTGGGTGATGGAGTCAGGGCCAGCCTAGGCAATTTAGTAATACTTTGTCTCAAAAGTAAAAGCAAGCCAGGTGGTGGTAGGAAAAAACAAGCAAACAAACAAGAACAATAGCAAAGAAAGCTGCACGCCTTTAATCCCAGCACCAGAGACAGGGACAGCTGGATATCTGAGTTGAGGTCAGCCTGATCTACAGAGTGAGTTCCAGGACAGCCAGGCCTACAGAGAAAAAAACCTGTCTTTAAAAACAAACAAAAAAACCCCCAACCAAACAAAAATAACAATGTTCACCTAAAATAATATGCTTGAGGCTAGAAATTTAATCTCTAGTACTGCCCCAAATGAAGAACAACAAAAAATAAAAATATAAAGAGAAATCTCAGAAATATCAATCTACTCAATAATGACAGAACTCGGTTCTTGTTTATAACATGCAGCCTTTAGGGACTCACATTCTCTAAACCTCTCCGACCTAGAACTGCCAACTGTGGCTGCTTTTCAAATAGACAGGGATCTAGATGCAGACCTGACTTGTTGCCTCTGCCATCGGATCTGTTACAACAAGTTCCCAAGAACACCTGAACTTTCCGTCCTGTCCCTGTGTTGTCCCTGTCATCTGCTGCCCCCTACATTTTAGTGTTGTGACTATCAGCCTCTTTTATGCAGAGAACAGAACATTACCCCTTCTGGGCAAGCCTGGTCTTCTCCTACCTGAAAGAAGAGATTAGTCTTCATGTTTGGAGCATAAATATTAATCTGGTGGTTGGGGAAGGGTCTAGTCCCTTTGGAGAAAACAGTATCTGCTTCTGGCTCAGAGCTCAAATCTTTACCATGATCCCTATTACAGAAATGATTAGCTCACTTTAGTTCTAGTGGAAAGGTTGATGATGGAGAGCCTGACATTGGCTGCCGCTTGGGTGTCCTGGAGAAGATGTGTTGGAAGAGGTGATTGATTCAAGCCCTCCACAGGGAGGGAAGCCTTTTAGTTACCTATTTTACATTGCCATCTTTGGAAAGTAATATGATGAGCTATCCCCATTGTGTTCATGGTTCAGCACAAGATGTTTCCATGAGTTTGTTCAGTATCTTTGGAGGGCAGACTTCTGTCTAATGCCTAATTCCGTGCTGAGTTTTGTTCTAATATATTAAGATATCTCTGTCTTCTGAACTTCCAGACTATTTTTGTTAAAGATACAATAGATCATCACACAATTTCAAAGGCCCCTTACACCCAAAACAGATTTCTTGGGCTCACTTTTGTCCACTGTCCCCTTGTGTTACACCAGATGGCAGGAACCAGGGCTGTGTCAGCCATGTTCAAAGTGCTGCTAGGAATACAAGAAACAGAGCATAGACCTTTGTCCTGAAAACATGCCTGATCTAATAGCATGTGTGTAAGCAACTGATCGGCAACAGACCTGGCCCCTTGCTTGGACCATGTGTTTAACCATGACATTTTTATGTGGGGAGCTTTAAAGTAGGTGATAGCTTCAGAAATTTATGAAAGTTTTTACATAAAGATTTCATTGAGACCTTTTTGTATTATAAGGTTAACATAACATATTTAAGGTAGAAGAAACTGTTAAGATGTATATAAACAAAATGAATATTTTGTATTTAAAAAAAGGCTCTAGTCCTATTAGTGGGCACTGTAAATGTTGACATGCTGGTGTTAGACGCTGACACATTTTTCATGGCATAGGTAGATAGGCACACATGGGACCAAATGTACATGCTCGTTCACTGCTTCTAGTTTCCACTTAAAGCTGTGCGTCAGTGAGACTTCGGCTAATTTGTGTCTCTGCTGGTGCATACTACAATCTATAGTAACCTAGTACAGTTGAATATTTACTTTTTGAAAAATAATACAGAAAGAATAGGTAATGGTAAAAGAAAAGGAAAGAAAAGAAAAAACACCCATTCTTATTTATAAATGTTTATCTATACCCATGGTAATTTCTTCAGGATAAACTTCCAAAAGTGAATTCTGAGGCAGAGCCATACCCAATATTTATATTTTGGCATACTATGCAAATTCCCTCCTCCCCAATTCACTATTTTATTATCCTATTATCAATCACTTGCATTTCCAGATACCAGAATGTGCTTGTAAAATGAAATATGGAATCTTTGATAGAGCTAGGTCCACGAATAGGGCAACTGGCTAATAATTATCTGTATAATATATGTATGAATGTATATAGGTATGTATGTATAAGGAAATGTACATATATATGTATGTATATATGTACAATGTATGAAAATCCAATTCATTGATGCAATAGTGTCATTAACACATTGCAGTGAGGACACTGTGTGTCTTCTTACCTGAAAATGTTTTTGTAGGTAATAATCTAAGTCTTCTAACATCAGATGTATTGGGTTTTGTTTCAGTGAAGGGCTAATTTTCATGGCAAACCCACAGGTAAACTATTTTTAGAGATAGATTTTAAATTGTGAGATATTATTTCACTTGGTATGGTTAATTTAAGCCCAGACTTCCTTAATGGAGAATGAAATTGAATTCTTTTGAATTCTTTCAAAGTCTGTGTGTGTGTGTGTGTGTGTGTGTGTATTTTACAGGTAAGCAAAATCTAACCTTTGTAAAGGCTAGTTATAGAACCCTCCCACATCTCCCTTTTAGGTAGCCTGTTTGCTGGGTTAATCCAGGTGCTTGGTTCCTCATGGCATGTTATTCTCAAAAACAGGATTTGCAGGCTCAAGACCGAGCTCACCGCATTGGCCAACAAAATGAAGTCCGAGTGCTGAGACTCTGCACTGTCAACAGTGTTGAGGAAAAGATTCTCGCAGCAGCGAAATACAAGCTGAACGTGGATCAGAAGGTTATCCAGGCTGGCATGTTTGATCAGAAGTCATCCAGTCATGAACGGAGAGCATTTCTGCAGGCCATATTGGAGCATGAAGAAGAGAATGAGGTATTAAAGAAAGTCAAGTTTCTGAAATCTAACAGTGATCTTTTGTCTCAAAAGGATTAAAAATAACGTCGTTGCTCCTTAAAGAATTTTCTGGGCTGGAGTTAATTAAAATGACTAAATTAGCTCCTATCTTATATCCCAAACACAGAAAACCTCTAAAAGTTATTCATATGAGTGTCTTAAGAACTATTGTCAAAGGATTCTCAAAGCTCTCCTCTTGAGAGCTGCGTAGAAAGTACTTTTTATTGTATTGTGAGTGCTGCCTCTTATAGGCAAGCTTTGGAACTGCAGGATTAAACAGTCTAAGTCCCTCCTCATTTTTTTTTTTTTTCCTCCCATACTCCAGAGCCCCTGTCTCTGATGGTACTACTTCAACACACTTATAGGATGCTCTTTCACAGCTCATGAGTTTGGAAAGTTTGACCTTAACCACTACAAAAAGGATCTTGTTAAGAACTTAGAAGAGGCAGAGAAAAATCACCTAAGTCCTAAAGTCTCTATTTACTAAAGTTTCCAAAGTTGTGCAAACATTATTTTGGTTATATGTCTTTTATTGAGTCATCTTGCTCTTTCAGATGGCCAGTTTCAGTCATTTTATGCTGAATATTTATTTTAGGACAGTGGGTATAGGCCATACACTAGAGTACTTGCCTTGCTTATGTGAGGCTGTAGGGCCACTCCATACACACAGAGACACAAACTATCAGCCTAAAATGAACTTGAAGCCTATTTAAGAACATATTTGTAACATCTAGAATGCAGAATATCAACACAAGTTTCTGCCATGAAGCTGTCCAGGGATGGACGCATTTGCTTAAGTTTATTTTACATATTTATACAGAATACTATTCTCATCGCATACATGCAACATGGTTTTGTGTTTTTGAAGTGCTCTATAAATTAAAAATTAAATTTCTAAATGTCTATTTTTTCACTGAAAATAGGCTTTTTTATATAATATATTCTAATTATGGCTCCCACTCCTCCAACTTTCCGTTGATCCTCCCCAGCTCCTTCCCACACCCAAACCCACATGGTTCTTGCTCTGTCATTTGTGTATGGTTATCACTTAGAGATAGCTTCTGGATTGGGGAGGTGGGTCTGTGTCCACTTCCTCTCTCGGGACTGGGTCCCATAAGTCCTAGACCTGTACTGGCCCTGCTCATGCTGCTGTATTGTGTGTGAGTTCAGATGTGTGCCCAGTCCTGCTGTGTTTAGAAGGCCTTGTTTCTTTGGTGTCCTCCATTCCCCCTGCCTCTTAGAGTCTTGGTACCTCCTCTTCTCCAAGGTTCTGTGAACCTTGAGGGAACTGATGGAGACATCTCATTTAGGACCCAGTTTTCCAAGATCTCTCATTGTCTGCATTTACTCCTGTCTATAGCAGGAAGAAGCTTTTCTGATGACAGCTAAGCAAGACACTGATCTATGAGTATAGCAGAATGTCATTGCAGTCATTTTGTTGCTATATACTTTTAGCAGAATGGTAGTATTTGGATTCCCCTAAGGTCCCTAGCCTTTTAGTCTCAGATTCTTGGCCATCCAAGCAATATAGGGGATGGGTTCCATCTCATGGGGTGGGCCTTAAATTCAATCAGATATTGGTTGGTTAGTCCCACAGACCTTGTGACACTATTGTACTAGCACATCTTGTATACATGTCCCCATTGGGTTTATAGCTGGGCTAATGTTTACCTTTCTACTTTGGTATAGCATGCAGAGTACCTCCAAGAACCCAGAACACAAGTCAGTAAAGGTGAAAACTGTTGTTAGGTATCCCCGGCTTGACTTCTCTGACTTCAGTGAGTTTTGTAGGTGTTGTCTTCAGCAATAAAGCTTTGCTATTAGTTGGCAGAGAGCAACCAATAGTCTTGGAAGTATTCTGGATGTTTGGAGGTTCCCATGGGGCCCCTTTGGCCAACAACTTCATTAGATGTAACCCATTTCCGGAACTGGAGTTTTCATTTGGGGACGGTAGATGTCCACATAGGAACTCCACCCCACTCCCCCAATATTTGGCAGTTTCATTTAGATCACTTTCATACATGTATGCATTTTAGGGTTTCCATATAACTCCTCAAATGGCCCTTGATATTATCTGGCTCTCCCTGTATTCCCTTTCTCGCCCTCTGTTCCCTTTGCATACCCATCTGATCCTCTCAGTCCAATCTCTGCCCCAATCTATCCATACCTATTTGGTTTCTCCTTCCTCGAAGGTACATTCCTCCCAGCTGCTTCCTTGCTCTCTACCTGACATCTGTGGTCATATGGATTTTGGCATGTTTAGCAAAGGTTTAAAAGCTAACATCTGTATATGAGTGAATACATATTTTTCTTTTGGGGTCTGGGTTACCTCACTGAGGATGATTTTTTTTTTTCCTAGCTCCATCCATTTATCTGGTTTCCTGACCAGTGTGGCCAGCAGGTTTCTAGGGAGAGACTGCATTGGGTATTGGTAGTGAGACAAAGCTTTAAAGATTTTCTTATGTAGCCTTCATTTCTGAAGTGAGCCTGAAGTAGAGAGTGATATGTAATAAAATCCTGAAATAAATCTTTTTGCAAAGTGAAGAGTGCTTTGCTCTTGTGCCTCCTAATTTGTCTGCCTTAGTTACTTGTTCAATTTCAAGAAATGATGAGAAATAAAATTGTTCATATGCACTCAAACATCCACACATATCTAAAACCATTTTAAATCTCAAATAATTCACTCTTTCTGGTTTTTTAAGTTGGAGGTTTGGTATAGATTTAGGAGTTAGATTGTCAGTTGCTCTTTGCTTTGTTTATACAATTGGCCATTTTCTAAAATGTGGGCTGGTAAGATGGCTCAGCCAGTAAAGGTATTTGCTATCTCACCTGCCAAACTGAGTCTGGACCTCAGGACTGCTCACATGTTGGAAGGAGACAACTGGTTCCCACAAGTTGTCTTGGTGTTCACACATATACCATTTCTGTAATAAACAAATATTGAGTAGTTAATATAATAAATATTAAATACATTTCAAATAATAAATAATGTAATATAGATATTTAACCCGCTATGTTAAATTTCATATAAAGTGACAAAGCATGATGTGGGAAAGCTGGTACTCAGCCAGGAGTCTCCAATGATGCATTCTTGTTTACTTTTTCAAAGACCTTGTAAAAATATTACCTAACCAAGTGAGATGATGGGCAATGAAGCCTGGAGTTTTCTAGCCTCCCTAAACCAATGGGAGAGACTGGTGTCTCAGGCCTGCAGACCACTGTAGTATCTACAGGAGAGTTTCATACTAACTGTTTCTCACTGTTAGCAGCCTGTTGGGACCTCACATCCCTTCCCGACCATGACTGTGTCCGGCAACTGTTACCAGGCTCTGGCAATCTATGCTCTGATGTAAAGCCAATGGGGGACCTTTGTAGACTGCAGTGAATGGCCTCGGCGCCAACAGTCCAGGACAGCGCAGGATGCCATGATCACAGCTGTCCTGAAATATGAGGGTACAAAGAACACAGCAAGATTTCTTAGAAACTTCCCAGACAGTCTGTATTCTGGGGACTTAGGTCTATGTGAACAGGTGTCCCGGCAATTTCTAGGAGAATCTGCATCTTGCCTGGGGACACCTATGGCCTCATTGTGGGTGTGGTCAGATGCATGGGCCTCTAGGGACAGTGAAGGCAAATAAAGACCTCTGTTCTCTGGTGCTTTAGCTCTCCAGCTCGTCTGCTTTTTTGTCATGTGAGATGGAATATCTACACAGATTGACTTTAATCAGCACGGGGGCCAATTAAACCAGGAGTGTTTTCAGTAGTAATTATTATTTTGAATCATATGCTGTATTGAGTTGCATTTATTTCTTTTTTTTTCTTGTTTTTTTTTCTTCTTTATTTTGTATTTAACAAAAAAAAAGTAACATGAATTTAAAATGAGGAAAAGTTAACAATAATTATGAACAGGATAAGAATCATAAGCACGGCATATCAAGGGTGGTAATGCAAATAAGATTGCTACACATATATTTACTATGTGTTCAGCTTTCCCTCTGAAATTTTTTTTCCCATCCTTGTATATCCTCATTCAATGTCCCTTCCCCCTCCCACCACATCTTGACATTTCTCTTCTCTGCAACTCCCCATCCCTTCGCTGGGCAGGGAGCAGACAGTCCTATGGTCCCACTGATCCAATAATGTTTGGATCAGTCACCACTCCTGGCCAAATCCAGTTTTGTCCAACCTCCTTCAAGAATGAGTGTGGTATTCCTATAGTTGGAGTGGGGTTCGAAGGATCAGTCCAGGGTGTTTCTGATCCCAAGCTGTTCAGTGGTTGTGGTTTGTCGCTTGGGTATGTTTGGCTTTTTTTTTTTTTTTCTTGTTTGTTTGTTTAGAACCCACTAGTGAGTGAGTACATCCCCTGCTTATCTCTCTGAGATTGTGATACCTCGCTCAGGAGG